>VUQH01013021.1:4899-16657 GCA_015106775.1 Etroplus canarensis
TGGCCTTATGCACCATTATTGTTCCAAAATGCCCACTGGATAGCTGGTGTTCATAAAACATGGAGAGGATTCCAGTCTCTTTTGAAATGCTTTTAATGTATCAATATAAATATGAACACCTCCAAGAGTAACCACGATGGACGGAGCTCTTTAGAATGAGCTTTCAGCCTTTTACACATAGGATACTTTAACCTGTCACAGCAAGAAAAGCACAGGTGAACCAAATGTCATTAAGAATGGCTCAGTTCCATCCATAAAAAATTTATTTGTAGGAGACATACATTATGTGGCTAACCTATACATTCCTAAGGGAGTTTTAATGACATCCCATTCTAAATCCATCGGTATAAATTGTTGCCCCCACCCCCTTGCATTATACCTTCCAAACTTCTGGGAAGGCTTTCTTCAAGATTTTGGCTTGTGTCTGTGGAAATATTTGCCCATTCATCCAGAAGAGCATTTGTGAGGTCACTGTAAGGACACTGATGTTAGATGAGAGAACCTAGCTCACAATCCATTCTAGTTCATCCAAGTGGTGCTTGATAGGGCTGAGGTCAGGGCTCCGTATGGGTCAGTCAAGTTCTTCCACACCAAAGTCATCCAACTATGCCTTTATGGACCTTGCTTTGGGCACTGGGGCACAGTCATGCTAGAACATAAAAGGGCAGCACTATGCAAACTGTACCCACAGAGTTGGAAGCAGCTAGAATTGTCCAAAACATCTTGCTAAGCTGAAACATTAATATTTACCTTCACCAAAACTAAGAGGCCCAGACCAGTTCCAGAAAAATATTCCCATAGCATTAGTTCACCTCTGCCAAACTTTGCAGCTTGCACAGTGCAACCAGGCAGGTAATGTTCCCCTGTCATTAGCCAAACCCAGACTTGTACAGACTAGCAGATAGAGAAATGTGATTTGTCACTCCACAGGACACATTTTCACTGCTCCAGAGTCCAGTGGCATTGTACCTTACACCACTCCATCCAACGCTTGGAATTGTGCTTGGTAAATTAAGGCTTTCTTGCAGCTGCTAGGCCATGTAAACCCATGCCCTGAAGTTCATGGGTACAGTTTCTGTGCTTATGTTTATTCCATTTTGCAGTAATACCATTTACAGTTGATGCTAGAATATCGAAGAGGGAAGGCATGTCATGAACTGACTTGTGGCAACGGGTTTCATCCTGTAATGGTATCTAGCTAGAATTCAGTGAGCTCTTTAGAACAACCACTTCCTTTAAATATATTAATAAAGGCAGAGTGGCTAGGTTTTTTGAGTTTATACAGCTGTGGCTATGGAACTGAATGAACTGACTTCAGTGATTAAGAGGTGTGGCCAAATAATTTTGTAGTGTACAATGTAGGAGTCAATGAATCCAGAAACAAAATCTACGAGAGAATACAGCAACAGCAAAAATGGTGGTAGATTGATGGTTATGATTCTTTACCTTAAGTTTTTATGTCCCATTAACCATTGAAATTAAAGTAAATTTAAGATATGCTTCAAAATAAGTGCCCAAATAAGTGTTACAAGATGGCTGCAGAGATCCAGGACTTCTAGAAGGTCTAGGTTCTACCAAGTGCTGTGGAAACCATTAAAGTAAGCCAACATGCACAATGCCATCTTCCTACATGAATGGAATGTATTCTTCAAGTACATCTGTATTTGTTCTGCTATAGCACACCAAGCTGTCTATTGTGTCTACTATAAATTCAGCTCTACCCAGCAGGTAAAAATAACTATTTTTATTCATTTTCCAAAGTTTTTTGTACTTTTTTGCTGACCTCAGTTTAGCACAGATTTACTTCTACAGTACAGTAAAGCTCAAGCAAAGGCTTTATTCTAACCCAAACCCCTGCCAGCTTTCTTGGTAAATGCATAAACACATTCTCACAAAACAAACTTCTTGAGAATTAAAGCCAATTTATTCTTCTTCAGCATAAAAATAACTGACAGAACAGAGAGAACACAAGTGACAGAACAAAACATTTTACTGCTACATTATCCTCAGTATTACCTGACAGCATGTTTCCCACTTCAGTCTGTGTTTCAGTGTACTTACCTCATTTATACCTTTTAACAGGGATGCATACAGTACAGGAAAATGCTTATATATGGCTTGTGTAAATCCACTGCTAGTACAAAAAATAAGCAGGTAATGAGCATAATATTTAACAAAGACAGGCATCCTGCTGTAAAATCTTGTTTGTGCTCGCCACTTTATTACTCCAGATCTGTTCATGTTTATAGTTGTGTGGACAGATTTAAGAAATTACAGCTTGATTTCCAGAGAAAGATCTTGCAGGCTTTGGGTTCTGTCAGGCCAAGCAGTTGAATTTTAGAGAGATCCTTAAAGAAAATGAAAAATTCAGTTTTTTAAAATTGTATAAGCTGTGACTTATACAAAGCAACTCCTACTGGAACCAAGTATAATAAAAAATTTTCTTGCATTTGTTCCTGCTAAAGTAGATATCTCCAGGATCCACAAGTGGTTAAAAAAATTCCAGCCTTGTTGTTTTGGTTGGTACAAAAAATGTAACTTCTTACCCTTTTAACATAGACATCATTTGCTGGACATCTGAATGTAAGCCAAAAATTGCTGCCTGACTAAAAACTGAATACATTGCATTCACAAGAGGCTTCCTTGTGTGTCCAATCTCTTTCTGCTCTATCTTCTAGTCCAGCTATAAAGTGCATTTAAGGATGCAATCAAAAGTGAAAAGTCTTTTTTACTGGGGTTAGCCATGCTATACATCTTGCATGTTCCCCAGGCCCATTTTAATTTGGTTTCCAGCTGGTTTAACCTGAAAGATTGTCTGCACTTGCCACCATGTCATGCTTCTTTGCCTCTAATCATTTCATATAAGCAATGCATCATTTCTGTGTCCTCTAAACGAAGACCATTCCAGCCCTCCTAAGGTAATATCTTATTCTGGTCTCCGACAAGGTTTACAAACACACTGTCAGTGGAATGTCTCACTCTCCCTATGTCAGGAAATGGTCTGAACCAGGAAATTCTAATTCCAGCAATATGGATTTCCTTTGACTTATCACCTGAAAAATAATGTTACCACATCAGATAGAATGAATGGATTCAGTGGGTTACAGCTCTGTGCCACAGAGGCTCGCCTGCTGGGTCGTTTTACAGCAGGCTCCAAGGAACTGTGGGGAAGACAGCAGAAACTGAGAGCTATTGTACTGCATGATTTTGCATTAGTATGGTTTATGTGGCCATACAAAAAGAAAAATTATTAGGATTTATATTGCACCAAAATAACCTTTTCAGATAGTCATGAAAAACAAAGTTTTCACAATACTCTGCACGGTCCTGTGAAAAGCTAATTACACCCATATTACACTGTGTGATTTTTTTCCCCCCGCAAAAACGAAGCCAAAATGCAGAAGCAGTCCTGTGAAAAATTAAGTACACCCCATGATTCAGTAGTTTGCTGAACCACCTTTAGATGACAATAACTTGAAGTGATCACTTACTGTATGACTTTATCAGTCTCTCGCAGCTGTAGAGAAATTTTGGCCCACTCGTCTGTACAATGGGCATTCGTTTATGCAGAACTCACTTAAGGTCCCACCACAGTATTTCAGTCTGGTTGAGGTCAGGACTTTGACTGGGCTATTGTAACCTCTTGATTCTTTTCTGTTTCAGCCATTCTTTTGTAGATTTACTGGCATGCTTGGGAGTCAATTTCCCCCTTGGATGAATAAAGTATTCTGATTCTGACCTTTGTCCTATTGCACGGCCCACTTTTAACCAAGCTTTAGCTGTCAGACACTTTTGTATACAGACGAGTTTGTAATCGACTCAAAGACCGAAAAGTGCCTAGGTCCTGTGGCCACAAAACAAGTCAGAATCATCATTCCTCCACCACCCTGCTTGACAGATGTTTTCGCTGGTATGCTGTGTTTGGTTTTCACTAAACATGGCCCTGTGTATCATGGCCAGACATCTCTACTTTAGTCACATCTGTCCAAAGGACATTGTTCGTTCATTTTTGAGAGGAGAGGCTTTCTCCAGGCAACCCTTCTAAACAAACTGAACTTGTTCAGTTGTTCTCCAATCATATTGTCCTGAAATTTAACATTTAACATACTATCATGCTGTGGAGATTGAGACCTTGCTTTTGGGTTTTTTGAAGTTTCTCTGAACATTGTACAGCCAGACCTTGGGGTGAATTTTCAGGGACAGCCACTTATCGGAAGATTGGCAACTGTCGTGAATTTCCACTTGTGAATCTTTCTCAGTGTGGAATGATGGATTGTTAGAAATGACCTTATAACCCTACCCAGATTGATATGCAGCAACAATTGCTTCATTACTGATGTCTTTCTCATTGCCTTTGTTTTAATGCAGACCTAAATGCTCCAGACCAAAAAGTTGTTGATGATCAGTTAATCAAGTGCATTTGATCAACAGTGTATGGGTTCCATTTAACCATTTTAATTCCCATGGAAGAGTAAGTGTGTCCTTAGTTTTTCAAAGGACTGCACAGAGTTGCAGAAAAATGTTCTTTTGCTCATGATGGTATAGTAGTTTACACATTTATAATGCAAAGTAACTGTAAACATGTTAGATACAGTCCCAGTCATCTTTTGAATTTGTGTCTCAGTTCTGTATGATGAGGCAAGGTATAGGATACCAAAGAATTAAAGAATACATGTGGGGTGGATTATCATTTAAAGTCAAAGTTGTGAATCAAATTTAAGGATTAAGGTTAGTCTGCCTAACCGATGGTAGTCTCATATCGTATAACAGTTGTGTGTGCATTAGTGTTTGAGCACTACATGCTTGAGTGTCAGACAATAGCTCCTGAGTACGCTGCAGCAGGTGAAAAGAAAGGTTACCCTGCATTCAAATTTTCATTTTTTCTCAACGTGAATGACAGAGTGACACTGAGTGATGTGCTGGAGGGTGTGTGACTGGGGGCTGGAGGCGGAGAGCAGAGATGGGGGTTGGCGGGTGCTGGATGGACAAGGACACCACATCCGTCACCTGAGCCCGAGACCCTCGTTCTTTCTCATTGTGATGCTGACAGTAGTTTATTTATGCCTGGGCTGCAGCCAAGAGGAATAGGTGACTTCATTATTCAGACAGCTGGGGGTGCAGGGGCTGGTGGGTTTTTCTTTCAATAGCATCTGATACAAGTGTTGCAAAATGGAGAATTTCCATTGTTAGACCAAAACAGTATTAATGCCCAGGACCACCGTGAATGGATACAGTTTGCATGCACTGTGTATTCATAACTATGGCGTGAGAGAGTCAGGAGAGCAATCAGTTTATCTGCAGAGAACCTGACAGCAATTACTGCTGTGCTTAAAAAGCGCAGAGATCTGAACAGATAGTCAGCTCAATAAGTAAAAAAGTTTTAATGAGGAAAGTTTGAGGGCCAAACACAGACCTTTATAATTATCTAGCAGATTTCACTAATGAAAAATTCTAAACATCAGTGGTTTACAGAAGTTATACTCAGAGGTACAAATATTGGTATATTGATCAAAGTCACTTGATTCTTTAAGAGATTTTTATTTATTTTGCCCACAATCAAAATTATTTATTGGTTCTCCCAACCTAAATTCGTCCCTGGGGGATTTAAACAAAACAAAAAAAACCTCACTGTTCCCTTGTCTGCGTAACAGCCGGGCTTGATGGTTACTCTCAGGGTCACTCCTTCACTGATGAATGTCAGTTTATGAGCCTTTTTTAAGATAAAATTATCCTTTTTTTTAAACAGTATGTCAACCCTTTTATTAGTTTTCATCTGAGCTGGCTAGGATTCACTCTATTGTGTGGTCCCATAACAGGAAAACCTTGTCATATTAAACACCTTTTCATATAACTGCCTGCTTATTACTGGTCCCATTTACAGAGACATAAAATTAACTAATCATCAAATAAATTCTACATATTATGAGAGGCTTTGCATAGGAGGAACCTATACTGTAAATGTATATGCCATAGCAAGAAAACATTTTGCATGGAAAAGATATAGACAAGAGTAAATAATTCCTAATTAAATTTGTAAACTCTTGTTGGATTTGATGGTTATTTCGTCATCTTTCTGCTGCTCCCTTGTAATTTCCCCAAAGGTGGTCGTCACAGTGGATTAATACACTTTGGTAATTTGCAGCGTTTTTACTTCAGATACCCTTTCTGACGCAAGCCTCCATGGTAGGAGGAGCTTTTGTACTCACCTGGAATTCCATCCAAGGTTCAAATATATACCCTCTAAAACCTCTAAAACTAAAGAAGATGGAATAAATACATTTTAAGTAGCAGCATCCCAGAAAAGATACCTTATATCTGTACAGTGAAAAAGGATTAGATAAGCTACGACATTTAACTCTCAAATTAGTTCTTGAGTGTGAATTAAACAAACGAGTGTCATGAAGTGCAGGATCAGGATCCAAAATGCAGACACACAGGAAGAACTTAACAAACCTTTTATTTTGTTGATGCAAAGTCCAAGTATCTGGAATGTAAAACAAAATGATGAAAACCCAGGAACATTCATGGAACACACATGAAAAACAGGAGGGGCAGAGACTAACACTACAGCAATGAAGAGAAGGATGACCAGAATACAAATGTGCTTGGGGATAAGATGAGACAGACCTGAAGGCAATCACATACAGGAAGTAAAATTCAAGACACAATCTAACAAAGTAAAACAGGAAATGGAGGATTCAACTAAACAGACAACAAAATACAAACAGAGCAGACACAGGGGAACACGAAGGAGGCTGGAATAAAAACTTAAAATGCTAGGAACCAAAAAAAAAAATTCAAACACTAATATAAACACTAAGCAGACACTTAAATGTAAATACAATATACAAGGAAAATAGAGGGAATAAAGGAATCAAAATATAGGCTTACAAAAATCAAAATAAAACCAAATGGAAACCCATTTTCCAAGAAAGGGGAATTCTTTTGACCACTGGATTACAAAGTGCCAAGGACATTGTAAAGATTTGTTGTTTTTATTGCTCACTTAAACAAAGCATTTATTATATACTGTTCCCTGTATGATAAACAAATAATTCTAATAAAAAATATATTCAACCAGTTTCTTTTGTGTGCCATTTCCTGACTACAGTATATGACATCACAAACTCATTATGATGTGTACCAGACTTTTAGCAGATCTATTTAGGGCTTTAGTTTGAGTTGAGGTGTTAATGTGAACTTTACTGTTCAGGAACCTTTATTCTGATAATTCTTACACTACATTCAGATGATGCTGTGGACAAGAAATTAGTAAAGGAGAGTGAAAAGAGTCTAATGGTGTGGCATCCTAAGACTATCATGAAAAAAGTAACGGTTTAGGCACTTCAGCCGTATCACCTGCCAATTGCTCAAAATTTTCTGAAGACCTCTGAAGACACACTGCTCTTATTGCTCGGATCAGGGATACTAACAAGACAGCCGTCAGCATGATCAAGCACCTTGCCGAGCAGTTCATCTTTTTGTTTCTATAAGTCTCTCTTTAGGTGCCAGGTGCTATTTCCTAATCAACAATAATTGCTTTATTCTGTCAATACTGCAACGGGGCGATGGAGATTTCAGACAGTTATGCTGTACAAGCGGATGGGATGAGAGAGAGAAGACAGCGGGTACGTGCTTGAACAGCTTGTGGATCCTATAATGAGATCTCCAGAGATGAGCAGCACAGTAGCTCCAAGACACAATTAAGCCCAGCATTCCTCTGCCTCCAAGATAGAACTCTATACTATAGGCAGCATTGAGGTGGTATGTGTGCATGTGGGGGTACGTGTGTGTAGGATTGCTTGAACAAACTGGCATGATATTTTAGCAATGCTGTAAATAATACACCTTTCTGGGAGCTTATTCCAGCATTCCCACACAATGACCTGTTCAGTTTGAATGAACTGTATCGTGGATCATATTCGCTTATTATGCTTCAGTTCAAGCTTGGTTTAGTGTTAGGTATTTTTATTGCTTATGCTTTACAAGACAGTCACTCTATATAATGCTATTAATTTCTAGAGAATTTTCACTTTCTGCTGTTAGCCAACTAATGCTATATCTGCACATCAAGTTTCAGGTTGATTGTTTAACTTAAGAGTGAAACTAGAGCCTCAACAAGCACTCTGATCTGGTGTTTGAATTGAGACAGTCCCTAATGCTCCAACAAACCCATCTGAGAAAGAAACTTCTGCAGGGTTCAGCATCACTGCTGTAAACCAATCTGAAGTTGCCTTTAGGCTTCAATTTGGCAAGCAAATAGAGACACTGGTTTGATTTGTTTACTGGGATTATATTGAATATTATAAGATAAAAAGTGTTTGCAAGGTTGGTTATCAAACATAGTGGATGAATCTGTTAAAATGTTGCTCCAGCGAATAATAGAATCATAAAATAAGTATATGATTCAGCGTCAATAGACCACACTAAATAATCTATAAACTTTACAAGACCAGGAGAAGTTACAGCAACATTAATAAAACTTGTCTTCTCCTACACAGGTCTCTGATATGAAAGTCTGATCTGTGGAGAGTTCTGTTCCACCGAGAGTTCAAGCTAGAAAGTCAGAAGCATCTGGTCAAATAAATAATACAGTATTGATCAGTAGCTCTTCCCTGATTCTAATGTCAACACAAACTAGACAATCCAGACTTATTTCTGTTTACTATTTTTACTGAGAAAAAAAGAGGCAATATGAATTACGAGAGACCCACAACACATGCAAAAGAATGACAACTTTTCTTGCAAAATTTTTATTAATAAATAAAATAGTAATAAATAATAAATAATAAATTGTATGTCAGCCAAGTTTACCAAGGCAAAGTAAAACCAGTTTGCTAAGTGATTCTTTTATGATCAAATGACTACTGAAGTATTATTTGCTTTATTGAGAGGATTTATTTACATTAGTTTAAAGTTGTGGTCAAAAAAAATAAGACAAATTAAATGCAAATTGTGTACCGATCCATCGATTTTTTTCCACTTATCCAATTTAGGGTCGCAGAGGTGCTGGAGCCTAACCCAGCTGCCACAGGGCAGGAGGCAGAGCAGGGGTCTCAAACCCGTGGCTATTTTGCAAACTTCCAGTGGCTCCCTGTGACTCTGAACAATGTTTTTTCACTGATCCATCCATCCATCCATTTTCTTCCACGTATCCAGTTCAGGGTTGTGGGAGCCTGTCCCAGCTGTCACAGGGTGAAAGGTGGGGTATGCCCTGAACAGGTCACCAGTCTATCACAGGGACAGAGGGATAGACAACCATTCACACACGGCCAATTTAGAATCACCAATTAACCTAACCCCACACCTGTGTTTAGACTGTGGAAGGAAGCTCGAGTACCCGGAAAAAACATGCAATCCCCACACAGAAGGACCCCAGCTGGCCCTTGGATTCAAATGGACTCAGTGGATTCAGACCCAGGACCTTCTTGCTGTGATGGAGCAGAGCTAATCACCATGCTGCCCTGCAAATTGTGCATATTTTTGTGCATGTTCATTGCATTTTTTTCCACTTATCCAATTAAGAGTTGCTTGAGGGGGTGTTCCAGATATCATGGGATGAGAAAGTCAGGGTACACTGTGGTCACTGGTTTGTTGCAGGGCTAACACAGAGAGACAGACAAACATTCACAAGTCGAGGAAAATAATAAGCTTATGCTTGTTGCTGTTTATGCAGCGAAGGAAATACTGCCAATATACAACTCACTAAGTAAAAAGGAAAGAGAAGAGAGGTGTGATAGACTACATGCTACCTTAACAATATAACCAACATGCTCAAGGAACTGAACTCAAACAGCATTAAAAAGTAAAAATGCAACCTTACCAAAAACTGTGTGTGAGTAATGGTACAAATTCAAAGAACTAAATCAAGTGCTTTAGAAATGTTTCAAGTATCATTTCTGACCATTTCTAACCAGTTTACCAATAGTCCACTATAATCACTGGGGAGAAACCCTGGCCTGTTATACCGGCTGTCTTTATTTACAGTCATCTCATGTGCATAACTTAATCAAAAAGTGTAATTGAATAAGTTAAAAAATGAGAATCAAATGGATCTTCTTCTTCTTCTTCTTCTTCTTCTTCTTCTTCCGGCTGCTCCCGTTAGGGGTCGCCACAGCGGATCATCTGCCTCCATCTCACCCTATCCCTTGCATCCTCTTCCCTCACACCAACCCTCTGCATGTCCTCCTTCACTACATCCATGAATCTAGAGAATGAAATGGATCTAATGGCTAAAAAATAATCAGTTTGGCCACAGGTTTGAACTGTTTTTCCAGATTACTACAGTAGGTTTACAGCAGAATCAGAATGCTTTATTAATCCCAGGGGGGAAATTACTGAACTGCAGCCCTATTTTCTACATTACATTACAAAATTACAGAAAAAGTGAACAGAGACCATGACTGTGATACCCTCCTTCTATTTTGGGGGGTTTGTATAACACAAGGGTATGTGAAACAGCTTGCAGAGCTGACTATATTTGCACACACATCCACCAAAACCTCCACCCAGTACGTGAGGCCCAAAGGGCTGCTTTATGCTAATAAGCTCTATCAAGGTCAGCCAGTCTTTTTTGCTGTTCCTATATCCCTGTGTTCCCTCCAAACTGTAGACTGATGACTTTAATGGTGCTATTTCCCAAAACATCACAATGACTTGAGGGGGGAATGCATTACCCACAGCAAAATTTGAGGTTATTTGCTAGACTAAGGTTCCCTTAGCCGCTGAACTTTTTCTACTGCTTCATTTCTCCAGAGATTTCTCTTTGACTGTTTCTTTTTCTGAAAAGTACATCTGCCGAATAACACACTGCAAAAATGGCTCATTGCATTATGATCAGTCTGTCTTAACGAAGCAGCTCATGAAGTAAAGCTACATTAGGTCTGTCTTAAAATCAGAAAGCAACTTTGGGCTTTTGAAGTCCATGGGTTCCCCAAGCCCCAAAGTGATGAAAGTTAAAATCATATTCAGGTTCAGGACAGTTTTACATTGCATAATGGGTGATAAATTTCTGTCAAGTGCTGATTTTTGCTATGAACTGCACACTGATGAAGGAGGAGAAGCTGAGAAACTCAGTCCAACTTTGGTGTTGGGATTACTGGGATTGGTGTTTATCTTACTTGCCTGAACACTGAAAGTCACATGGTGTGAGGCAGGGTGATGTTCAGTAATGCTTCTGCGGTTACCCCAAGTTACTACACATGAATAGATCCAGTTCAAAGGCTTATGCTTGCTGTCGGTGTTGCCCAATGTGACTTTGATATAATTCCGAAAGTACAACAGAGAGAATGCCAACATATCCTGTTAACTAGTATGCCCACATGTGACTGCATGTGAGTCTTTGTCATTCAGTATAGAAGTATATAGGTATTATGAAGGCAGCCATGTCCTCTATAAAAATTAGAGACCTGCTGGTTGATAAATTCCTACTGGTCCCTGTGGCTTTATATGGCTCTTTGCCAAACATCCCGAAACTAGATTCTAATTTGGTCCACTAGATCTCCTCCCAAGCTAATTTTATGCTACCATATTAATTCGTGTTATTTCTACACTTCAAGGACATTTTTTTTTCAAACATGTTAGAATATTACAATATAGGATACATATCTCAATTTGAACATCACAATCTAACATATCCGAAAAGGAGTAGGAAGAAGCATAAGCTTATTATAACCTACCCCTTCTCCATCTCTCAGCAAAAGAATCAGCTGATAATCAGTTAATCAGTTCACTTCCTGTTCTTTTCTTTGTGTGTGTT
>VUQH01013027.1:19026-29594 GCA_015106775.1 Etroplus canarensis
GGTGAGGCCTTCGGGCCGCGGCTGGCTCAGCAGCTCGCCTGCGGATAGAGAAGAGGACACACGGCGCCGTTACCACAGACTGACTGACATATGAGCGTGCGTATGGAGGGAAAATTCAGATCTTCATGTTTTCCTCTTTAAAAACATCTGCAGAGCTTTTTGAATGCATCCACAGGGGGGCAGCAACGTCACACTGCGACGTCGCCCTGCAGAGCACAGCCACGGCAGCAGGGGGCGCCCTCTCTAAGGGTTAACTGTGCAGTCACCTGGTGGAGTGAGAGCTGCACTGCAGGAGATCTGCTTGATGGGAGGAAGTGAAGCATTTCGGACCTGCTGGTGATGGAAAAAGGTTACAGACGAGGGGTGTCGAACATAAGGCCCGCGGGCCACACCCAGCCCGCCAAACGGTCCACTGACTGGCTTTGGAAAAAAGCCAGTATAAAAAAGGCCATAAATGTCAGACCTGAGTGACTTTTGATCAGTTTTAGTCTCACCGAAGTTATTACAGTTAACTGAAACTAAAGCAAACCTACAGGAGATAAAACACTTGAGCGGGTTTTTATTTCGGCTAACTAAACCACCACAGTATGTGGAGTCACACTCAGAGCAACGTCACCAGGCTGGGGTGTTTTTGGAACTGAGCCGTGTGCAGCCTGTGATGTGAAATGAGTGCAACAGACCCCAGCTAGCAGGTTAAAGGTCAAAGTTCATGGCAGTCTCAACAAGTCAGGCTTGTTTGGAAGGGTTGCAGGAGAAAGCCCCTTCTCTCTAGAAAGAACATGGCAGCACAGCTTGCTATGCAAAGCTGCATCTGAACAAGGCACAAGGCTTCTGGGACAATGTCCTTTGGACAGACCAGACCAAAGTGGACATGTTGGACCGTATCAGTACAAACTATGTACTATGTAAAAAAAACTGCATTATTACTGTGTAATAATGATGTATATCCTGATTATGACCCCAGTCACTCCTGCCTATTATACTGTAAAGCTCCTCCCATTAATAACTGTGGACTTCTGCAGAGTTGGAGTTTCCATATTTTGCTCCCTGATATATTCTCTACTGATATTTATGTATACTGAAGAAGTACCTGTAATGCAACTAATTTGCCCCTGGGAAGTATTCTGATTCTGAATGCATCCACCGTGAACTCCTCTGTATACCAAAGTATTCCAGAGTCAAATGTGAGGACATCTGTCCCACAGTTAAAGGAACAGGACAATGATCCCAAGCGCAGCAACCAACAAAACGGCTGAAAAAGAAAAGAATCAAGGTGCTGCAATGGCCCGGTCAGAGTCCAGACCTCAACCCCACGGAAATGCTGTGGTGGGAACTTAAGAGAGCTGTGCGTGACTGAATGAACTGAAGCAACGCCGTAAAGAAGAGTGGGCCAAAACTGCTCCACAACCACGTGACAGACTGATAAAGTCATACAGAAAACCATTGCTGCAACTTATTGCTGCTAGATGAACAGACTTCTGATGAGGGGGACCTGAGAGCTGCACGAAGCAGCTGTTTGACTTCACCTCAGCTTCCTGCGTGCACAGTGGGTATTGTTCTGTTCAGTCTATTTTTAAGCCGTCCTCGGTCGGTTCGTGTTTCCACCGTGGATGAACGGCAGATTAAAATCAGGGAGAGCCTGAACGCTGCACGCTCTTCCTGCCGCTGCCTGGAATTCAACTTGTGCTCGGCCTCGGTTTGGGTCCTGAGCTCTGGCCGCAGCGCTTCCTGTCGCCGTGCGTGCAGCATCACTTACAGGGCCGTCCTCGCCGGCCATCAGTCTGCGGCGCTGACAGAAAACACACCCACCGCATCGCTCGGCCGGACCAAGGAGCTCTTAACGTGGCTCTGCTGGAGGACACGCTGCAACCAGCGCCTGGATTACACTCACATGTGTATCAGGGCATCAGCAGCACAATAACACTCTGATCTGGCTTTATGTGACACACACACACACACACACACACACACACACGCGCGCTGACCTAATATCTTAACCAGCAGGGGGATAATACAAACAGGCAGGAGGCGCTTCCTGCAGGTCGTCTTTAAAGCCACAGGCACGACTTAGCTACACACTGCACGCCCAGCGGGTCACAGTGGACCTACACAAATTAAATGCCACATGTGCCAGCGATGCCAGATGTGGCAGATGTGCCTGGTGGTGACCCGCCATATTTTGAGCTGATCACTGTGGACTGGCCAGGATTTTCAGAATAATTCTTCCTTGTCAGATCCATCTTTTAATCAGGCTTTCGATCCCGGCGAGCCTCCAGATTATCAGAGCACGAGCTCAGTCGTTCCGATCGTCTGCTGGGCTTTGGCGACTTGAACAGCTAGCAAAGAGGTCGAAATGTCGGGCGGCGTCCTTCTGCTAACGGCGCCCTGCTCGCATTCGTCATTCGTCACAGATATTACAACGGGAATCTGAACCTCATGCTGCTGTAAGGTGGAGCGCCTCAAATACTTAGCCGCTGACAAAGCATCAACACCGCAAAGAACCAAACGATGCACTTCCTCTAGTGGCCACTAGAGGCTGGCTCCAGCAGTGAGCCAGTGCCCACAGACTCCCATTAAAATGTAGAAAAACCTCTGTAAACCTCTGCGTAAAACCTCTGCCAAATTATCAATGGGGATTAATCTGCTGCAGTGATCCCTTTGGAGAGAATACAAGGGAGTAACTGAAGGTACATTCATACATCATCAGCATATAATGATAGTCTCATCATCAGCATATTACATATTTACATATTATATTACATGTACAATTATCTGACCAATGATATGGCTTTCTGCACAGTTAATGGTACTAACAGACTACAGGAAGTCTGTGCCCCAGTTTTGGAGTGAAATTCTAAGATTTTACTTAGATGTGGGGGATGGGGTGAGTTTGGTGTGGAAGTACTTGACTGGCCCGCACAGAGCCCTGACCTCAACCCCATTCAGCACCGAGATTGTGAGCCAGACACACTCCAACACCCTGTAGAAAGCTGTCCCAGAAGAGTGGAAGCTGTTCTAGCTGCAAAGGGGGACCAACTCCATATTAATGCCTCTGGATTTAGAACGGGAGGCGAGAAAAGCTGCTGCAGGTGGACTGTGGAGATGGTCCAATGCTTCTGTCCTAACAGAGTACCTGATGGAGCTGCCAGGCAGGAGGAGAAGAGGAGGACCACAGAGAAGGTTGATGGATGTAGTGAAGGAGGACATGCAGAGGGTTGGTGTGAGGGAAGAGGATGCAGGGATAGGGTGAGATGGTGGCAGATGATCCGCTGTGGCGACCCCTAACTGGAGCAGGAAGAAGAAGAAGAAGAAGAAGAAGAAAGGAACCTGTGTTTGTGTGACGCAGCTTCATTACCAAACAAGCTCAACTTCTGCTGGAAGAATCTTCACTTATTTTTCCCCTCCGCTGCGTCAGACACCACACACACCCCATCAGTCTGTCCGTTCCTCCTCAGCAGCACTTAAACCATTAGGCAGATCGATGGTGTGCGCTCCAAGTGTCTGGAGCTGCTTGCTCAGAGTCACAGATACAGTCAGAGTTACGGTCAGAGGAGATTATCTCATCAGACAAAGAGTCTCTGTCAGTAAAAACTGCTTCGTAATTATTACCTGTTGGGATATTTCACAGCTCTGAGCATCTTCTGCAGATCTTAACCACAAGCTGCAGGACTGTGGGAGATCGAATTTAAAACTGAGCTGCTCTGCTTGTAAAACCAGAGACTGAAAGCTCACAGAGTCTGATTTTAATCTCATTTTTACACTTTCTCCACCACGGCTGGAGATCAGATGTTTATTTCATCAGTGGAAGCAGCTGACTGCTCATACATCCGGCTCTGCGTCCTGAATCAGGCCACAGCCTAATAACTCCTCCTCCTCTTCCTCCGCCTGACTGAAAGCAGTCACACAATAACCCGCAAAGGCCTGATTTCAAGAAACAGGAATGTTTCTCCCCCTCCCGCACGGTCAGCAGGTAGGGGAGTCATTTTCTCTCCCCCCCTCCGTGCTCCTCTCCTGTCGGCTGTAAGAGGAAGCCGCCTCCTCTAGGGGAGAAGGGAAGGAAGCTCCAGGAAAACTCCCAGTGGAACGCCGGACGTTGGGAAGACCTGAGGGTCCGCTTCGTTCGCAAACTGCTCAGACGTCCGATTTCACTTCCTCTCCCATTGTGAGGAGGAAGTGGAGGACTTTGAGGAGAAAGCTGTACGGGTTACAATGGAAGGTGATTCCAGGGCTGAAACAGGAAGTTCGTCTGACCGCAGAGAAGCTGACGTTTCAAGCAACACAAACTAAAAGTTGAAGGTTTGAGTTCTGTATGTGAGTAAGGGGAATTCATATGAGTTTTTGTCAGCTGACCTTTTAAAGAGAATTAAAAAATAGTATTAACAGATTTGTTTTCCTTCCATTTTGTACATTCATTAAAATTTAAAAGAAGGTTTAAATGGACAAAAGTACTGGACCACCTCTACAGTCCACCTACAGGAGATTTTATGACCTCCCATCCTAAATCCAGAGGCATTAATATGGAATTGGTTCCTTTGCAGCTGGAACAGCTTCCACTCTTCTGGGACAGCTTTCTACAACATGTTGGAGCGTGTCTGTGGGAACTTTTGTCCATTTGTGAAGTGACACTGATGTTGGATGAGAGGGCCTGGCTCACAATCTCTGTTCTACTTCATCCCAAAGGTGTTGGATGGGGTTGAGGTCAGGGCTCCGGGTAGACCAGTCAAGTTCTTCCACACCAAACTCGCCCAATCATGCCTTTATGGAGCTTGTTTGTGCACTGGGGTGCAGTCATGCTGGAACAGAAAAGAGTCTTCCCCAAACTGTTCCCACAAAGTTGCAATCATAGAATTGTCCAAAATGTCTTGGTAAGCTGAAGCATTAAGCTGTACGTGGCCTACACAGTGGAATATTTTGGAGGGACTTGTCCCATCTCCCTGCTTCTTCAGCTCATACACAGAGATGATCTTCAAACATAGTGAAGAATACAAAGGAGAGACAGCTGAGAGAGTTAACATCAATATTCTCTGATATGCCGACGACACTCAAGTTGGTAAAATGTTCAATATGAAGATGAATGCTAAGAAAACAAAGATAATGGTGATAAGCAAGAAAACCATGGCTCCAAAAGTTATTACAACTATAGATGGCACAGACAGGGAACAATTGCCCAACTCTGTTCACCTTGGACAAATGGTTACAGAAGATGGAAGATGTGAAAAGGGAATAAAACAAAGAATATAAATAGCTAGAATAAACATGAACCAAGTTCTTACATCAAGAAAAGTATCGTTAGCAACAAGGACAACAAGTATTCAGTGTTACGTATGGTCAGCTCTGATGTATGATGCTGAGACATGGATAATAACAGGTAAAATGCGCAAACATTTGCTGCCATTTGGATTCTGGACTTACAGAAGGACGCTGAAAATACGATGGACAAAGAAGATCACTAACGAAGAAGTACTGAGAAGGTTGAATAAACACAAACGTCTGTTCACAATCATACAAAGAAACTCAAATATTTTGGCCACATCATCGGTCGAGCGTTACTGAAGGGAAAACTGAACGCCAAAAGAGGAAGAGGAAGCCCAAGAACATCATGGTTCACAAACATCACTCAGTGGACAGACATGAAGGACCCTAAAGCAGTCAGATCAGCACGCCATCGTCACGACTGACGTATCATTGCGTCCAACCCTCAGCTGCAGGATGATGATGACTTGCTGCAGCGGGGGCATCCTACTACAGTACCGCACTGAGGTCTTTAGAACAACCAATTCTTTCACTAATGTTCGTAGAGAGACCTGAAAAACCCCATGGTCAGATGTTGTCCACAGTCCACTTAAGACACTGTGATCTGTGGGGTTCCAGCCGTAAACATCTAAGTAAATCATGTGGTCTGGATGGATGTAAAGTGACATTTTTGCAGAGAAATGAGACTCAAACTTCTGTCCAATAAGCCGATGTACACGAGAATCTGTTTCTGTAAGCGGCTCCTATTCCCTCACCTTAAACAGCACATCCTTTTACTACCTAAAACAAGCTCTTATTTAGCCTCTGTAATGCCCCAAACACTCAGGCAGCACATTATCCTCGAACAGCAACATTTAACGACCCTGACACATGTTCATTTGATGCTTTAATCTGCTTCAAAGGCTCAACAAAACAAGACTGTCGCCACTGTGAATCTAAACGGCTCAATTGTTCCTCGCCATGAACTGCCCCCGCCCTGAGTCCCTCATCCTGCAGGAATATTTGGTGTTTAAATATTTACAGACTTGGAACTAAAATAGAAATGTGTCAGGAGTGGCTCAGGAAGCTGCAGAAACTTGAAGAGCAGGAGAGACGGCAGCGTGAGGCCTGCAGGGTCACCTCACTTCATACCGACGAGGGAAGATCCTGTTTGCGTTTCGACCCACGCGCACACACCCAGTCCACAGCCGGGCCGCACTGATGACTCGGATTAGAACAAAGCATCATCATGGGAGATGAAATCAGCTTAAATCGCAGCCAAGAGATTTCGGAGAAAATCGGCTACCCCCGGCCGACCCCTGGCTGTCCTGCTGGGAGCCGTGAACCTGCTGCTCTGTGGTCCGCGCCGCCGATGCACCAAGACTTCACAGATCTGAACGGGGACACATCGACAGACTCCTGAATCAGAAGACCCCTTTATACAGGGTGGAGACATCAACATTGGTTGGACCCTGTGGTCCCCTTCAGACAAACGGAGATGACTTTAGTTCACACAGTACTGAGCAAAAGCCTCGAGCCACCGCTCATTCTTTGATGGCGTGACTTCTTGCAGTTGCTTTAAGTGGCCTTGAGATATGGTTCTAAAGCTCTTACATTGGCTGCTTTTTCACTCATTCCTTGAAAAATGTGAGGAAACTGGACAAGTGGAGGACAGAAAAAGAAGCGTCAGGCCTAAAAAACTGTACAGCAGATGAACAGTATCTGAAAGTCATGTCCTTAAGAAACAGGACCTGAGAGATGCATCTGGACCTTCAGCTGATCCATCTACTGTTCACTGAAGCCTCATCAGAAATGGTCTCAGTGAAGGGCGGCTGTCAAGAAGACATTCAGGAAGGGAAACAGGGAGAAAAGGCTGAGGTATGAAAATGACACAAGAACTGAACATCAGTGGAAACAGGTCTGATGGAGGGATCAGTGGACATCAACATGACTGAAGCAGCGAGGGATCATCTTGACTGAACAAAAGGCAGCCAACATCCAAAGAAGAGTTTTAAGAGAGTTCAGGCTGTGTGGAATAAAAGGTGCTCGTACCAAATACCAACTTTCAAGCTGGTTGGAATTGTGCAAACTCTATTTTTCCTTACACACTGCATTTCCATCTTTGTTTGCGCATTTCAGCAAATCTTTGCACTTATGTGTGATGGTGGCTCAAGACTTTCGCACATCACTATATCAGCTGAGCTGTGGCGACCCCTTGGGGACAAAACAAAGGGGCAGCCAAACGTACATTTTAGTGAAAAAACAAGCTAGGAGGAGGAGCTTCAGTGTTTCGCACAGGCAGACACTGAATCCCAACATGTTCCTGTTGGCGCAGTGCAAGGCCAGCCCTTAGCGTGTTCTAATGGTTCACTAAACTATAGAGTTCATACAGCAACATTTTTCATAAGAGGAAGACCACCGTGAAGGAGGATGGAGGCAGATGACCTGCTGTGGTGACCCCTACAGGCTGCGGCCAAAAGAAGACGACAAAAAGAGCATTTTTAGTTCAATTCACTTTATTGTGAAAGAGGAATCTGATGAATTTGGTTCCAGAGCAGCAAAAAAACATAAATAAAAACACATTTTTTACTGCTCATACTAACCAGCTGAAAACAAATATCACGTGATCTTTCACATACACTGAGCATGCCTCTAGGTGACTCGATCAGGAGACGATCGTGTCTGATTGGTTGTTTGGAGAAGCTTCTGTTTGCAGGGTCTTAAAAACTGGACTGGTGCAGAGAGGACCCGAGTAAAACTCAGAAGTAACTACTAAAATCAGCGACTCTTGGCATTCAGTCGGCGATCAATGACATTTTTGAAGAGGGCATGAAAAAGAAAACAATTTTTACATACTGTATACAGACCAAAGGAAGCTTAATCACATTAAACTTCTACTTATTTGAATGGCCGAGGGATGCTGTCTGTGTGTGCTTTCATTTATGCATAAAACTATTTCTTCTTCCACAGATGGCTGTATTTGTCTGCTTTGAAGTCGTCTTCATATTGGACAGTTGCTTGTTTTTGTGTCTTCTTCACTTCTCTCTTCTTCTGTCGAGCTCGACGTTCCTCTTCTGACAGAGCGGACAGATTTACTGGCATCTTTCAAAACATAATAAAAAAACACAAGTCAGCTTACATACTGAGTATACGGTCGGACACGTTCACCTCAGCTTGAGCAGTCAGACTACAATGTTCTTCTAGGCTCGACTACTGCAGGTCATAGCTTCCTAAAAAGCCTTCAGTTGATCCAAAATGCTGCAGCGAGAGTACTGACAGGGACTAGAAAGAGAGATCAGATTTCCTCTATACTGGCTTCTCTTCATTGGCTCCCTGTTAAATCAAGAACTGAATTTAAAATCCTTCTCCTCACAAAGTTATTTGTTACTGCTGCATGTCATTAAATGTTGTCTTCTCTCTCCCATACTCTCCTTTCTCTCTTCTCTCTCCCCTCACCCCCAACTGGTCGAGGCAGATGGCTGCCCCTCCCTGAGCCTGGTTCTGTTGGAGGTCTCTTCCTGTTAAAAGGGAGTTCTTCCTTCCCACAGTCACTCTTAGGGAATGGTCTGATTGTTGGGGGTTTCTTACCTTACAGTGCAAAGCACCTTGAGGCGACTTTGTTGTGAACTGGTGCTTTATAAATAAAATGGAACTGAACTGAATTATGGCATTCTGTTGATATTTTAATATTAGTAATAATAAGCACCTTCAGCTGCTCCCTTGTATTTTCCCCAAGGGGTCGCCACAGCGGATAAATCTCTGCTAAATTACCCATGCAGATTAATCCGCTGTGGCGACCCCTTGGGGAAAATACAAGGGAGCAGCTGAAGGTAGTTTGGCAGATGTTTCACACCGGATGCCCTTCCTTACACAACCATCCCCACCTAGGTGTCCCCACCTAGAATCAAACCAGGGACCTTGTGCTTGTAAGGTGACTGTGTAAACCACTACAACATTATTTGCTAAACTTAATTACATTTATTTCAGTATATGTCTAATTTTCTCACCGTTACTCATTAATACATATAACACATAATTATCATAATCAAATGTTTGCCCCAAATGACCCTTGTTCCTACTTTCAACACACTGTGCATGATTATAGTATTAATACTGTATATACACAGTGGAGTGGCCCATATGCTCTCCACAAGATGAAAAACGACTCAAATCTGTGGACACAGAATAAACATGCTGAGACATATGTCAGAAGAGCGTCCCTGGTAGTGTAGTGGTTTTCACTTTCGCCTTACAAGCGAAAGGTCCCTGGTTTGATCCCAGGTCGGGACACAAGCCCCTCTCACCATGAAGAGTTGCGTCAAGAAGGGCATCCGGCGAAAGACCTCTGCTAAATTATCAGTGCGGATTAATCCGCTGTGGTGACCCATTGGCGGAGAATACAAGGGAGCAGCCAAAAGGTGCATTGAGACATACGTCAGCAGGCAGCGCTCTGCAGAAAACAGAACATGACAGGACATGAAGACTATTAGCTTTCTGCAAGCTCTGATGTCCACCACAGAGGCGGACACTAAGGACTGAATTATTTGGACTCCCAAACTTTTACATCAGCTGTTTATGATGATTTCACTTAGAAAGATTATTCCAGCTGGTTCACCTCAAGACGTTCTGGTCAAGTGAAAGAACTTCTCCCCTGTCATGAGCAGCACATGTCCACCCTTTAAGTCCGGGTGGAGCAGATACCCACCATGAGGATGCGTCTGGGTTCTTTGTATCTGATGTTGATCGTTGAGCCATCAGGACGGACGAGCATGACGGGATACATCCTCTCATATCTCTGCCGCCCGCAGCGCACCACCGACGTCCTGTTAGAGTTGAGCTGAGCGACCTGAGTGTGGAGCAGCGACACCTGGCCGAGCCGGTGAGAGACACAGCTGCAACAGCAAGATGAACCCGAATCAAACACAGACCGTAAATCACACTTCTCTCACACCAACCCTCTGCATATCCTCCTTCACTACATCCATCAACCTGTGGCCTTCCTCTTCTCCTCCTGCCTGGCAGCTCCATCTTCAACATCCTTTGTCCAGTATGTCCACTATCCCTCCTCTGAACATGTCCAAACCATCTCAGCCTGAGCTGTCCCTCTGATGGACTCATTTCTAATCCTGTCCATCCTGGTCACTCCCAGGGAAAATCTCAACATCTTCAGTTCTGCCACCTCCAGCTCCACCTCCTGTCTTTTTGTCAGTGCCACCGTCTCCAAACCATACATCATAGCAGGTCTCACTACAGTCTTGTAAACCTTCCCTTTCACTCCAGCTGCTATCCTTCTGTCACAAAGCACCCCTGACACTCGTCTCCACCCACTCCACCCT
>VUQH01013034.1:5267-16719 GCA_015106775.1 Etroplus canarensis
GACAAGTGTGAGACAAAAGAAGAAATGACAGGCCTTAAAGAAAACGATCTATAGCAGAAGAACAGTATCTGAAGTCATGTCCTTAAGAAACAGGAAAATTCCAGCAACAACCTGACAGGATGTGAGCGATGCATCTGGCCCTTCAGTTCATCCATCTATTTTTTCCCCCAGTCATCAGACATGGTCTACATGGAAGAGGTGCTGTAAAGAAGCTATCATTAAGAAGGGAAACAGGTAGAAAAGGCTGAGGTATAACAAATTATACAAGAACTGGACTGAAAATCAGTACCAACAAATCTTATATATGAAGGAGGTTAGGAAAGAGTTACAACAGTGTCTACAGCCATCTGTAAAACACGGTGGAGGCTCTGTCATGGTTTGAGGCTGCATTTCAGCCAATGGTGTTGGGATCTTGTCAGAACTGATGGAATCATGAACACAGGAAAAGTACCATACATTACCACTTGGCATCTGACTGGCACCAGCTTCATTTTTCAGCTTGACAATGATCCCAAAAACAAAATTCAGCAAAAACCTACCCGGATAGAAAACACAATGGAACACCATCAGTCATGCACTGACCTCAAAAAGCCCAGATCTCAACATTATTGCAGTAATTGACAGAGAACTAAAGAAAAGGCAGCCAATTTTTATTTGAGATGTCCTTGAAGAAGCCTGGAGAACTATTCCTGAAGTCTACTGAAAGAAATGACAAGAAAGCTTGACTAAGAGAGTTCAGGCTGTGATGAAGAATAAAGTTGATCATACAAACATTGACTTTAAGCTCACTGGAATTTCACCAACTCTATTTTTGCCCTGTGTCCTGTACTTCCATTTATGTTTACTCAGGTTTCAATAAGCTGTTACATATATTTCCCATTTCATAGCAACATGCAAAGAAATGAGAGATGTCTTGAGACTTTTACACAGTACTATATCTTGAATCTGCCAGATAACTATATGTCAAGGCTGGATAAATTATGATTTCAGATGTGACATATTGATTCTTATCAATTTTAGATGGTTACTGATTTATTGCATGTCCTTTCTGTCAGTAGAGCCGAAATCTTCATCAATATTTTCTGCATGAATTTTTTACAACATAGAGCAAATCAGAAACCAGATTATACGATCATAAAACATTCATGTCATGTGCTTATTTTTCCCTATATGATCCATGGTTGAGTTTGTACTTTTTGACTTCATTTTGACAGCAAAATTTTGAGGAAAAATATCATACAGTACAGTAAGTTTTGTTAGTTTGCAGCTAGAGCAGTGCCATGCAATTTTAATAGTTTCACATGTGTCACATATACAAAGATTGTGCTTTGCTTTGTAGTATAAATGAAGGTTAAAGTTAAGGCAGGATTTATTATGTTTGATTCTAGACAATTCAAAAGCTCCTTACTAGCACTAGAGTGACACTTCAAAGAAAATAATTTTATTTTTTGGTTTATTTGGTTTTATTTGTTTAATCCCACAGATACTATGACACAGCACCCTCACAGTCATATTCTGTTTGTAACGTCTCCCCCCAAGAGACATTCATGTGACTGAATTATATAACAAATCTTTGTTGTCATCGTCATCATCATCATGGCAGGCTGCTGCTGCCCCAGAGAAAACTTTGAAACCTCTGAAATTTAGTCGGACATGTTCTGGGTTAGAGCTCCACAAATAGAGCTCTTTTGCATAGGCTTGAGGAGAGGGCTATGGGCAAATTGCTTAGGTTAATGACTTTATGAATTATTCATGGTCAGGTCTAAGTGAAACGAGGGAGGCTGAGTAATCTGGCCGACAGTGGTAGGCATGAATCATTTTTTTCCTCTCTTTTTTGCTTTTCAAAATAAAGATCTCACCTGCTTGATGATGTGAAACAAATACACCGTCGTCTTTTAACCCTATCTATATACTGTTTTTCCCACTTTTGTGGCACATTAAATCTGAGGGGATTTAATCTGGTCTTTGCTACGAGTAAATAGTAATTTAACTGACAATAGTCATCAGCTGTCCATCGACCTGAATCAGTTTAAAGAGTACTTGAAAGTCAATTATAAGCTAGAGGGATGACCCCCAGAATTCGTTTTCAAGATACCCCTACCAGAGGTAGAACAAAGCAAAACAATGTTTTTCATATTCTCTGAGGTCTCAAATCTATGAGACGGATTCTTGAATAAACTGTTATTGTAATCTTATCTTAAAGACTTCATTGTACATTATTTTCCTAATAGAGCACTTTGCTCTCTGAATGCAGGCCTACTTGTGGTTGTGGTACTTGTTTACTTGTGTCAGAGTTTTTGACAGTAGAATGTACAGTACAGCTCTCAGACCCATCTCTACTGTGGAACCAGCTCCCAGTTTGTATTCAAGAGACAGACACCCTCTATATATTTAAGATTAGGCTTAAGAAGTTTATAGTTAGGGCTTAATTATGCTGCAATAAGTTTAGGTTGCTGGGGGGGCTTCTTATGATGTGCTGGACATTTCTTCTTCACTCACCTCTTTTCACTCCCCATGCATTTATTTGCTACTGCTGCATGTCATTAAATTATGTCTTCTCCCTCTCATAGTCTATGTCTTTCTTTGCTCTTCTTTCTTCCTTCTCCTTCCTCTCACCCCAACCGGTTGAAGCAGATGGCTGCCCCTCCCTGAGCCTGGTTCTCCCAGAGGTCTCTTCCTGTTCAAAGGGAGTTCTTCCTTTCCACAGTCACCAAGTGCTTGCTCTAATTGTTGAGGGTTTTCTCTCTAATACATTAAAGCCCCTTGAGGCAACTTTTTGCTGTAAATTATCACCATAGAAATAAAATCTAATTGAACTAAATTCACAAATATTGTAGAACACTCCATAACCTAAAAAGAAACTTAAAAAATAATGCCAGCCCAAACTGGAGATACTGCACCTGAACTCATATAAATTCATAATGGAAGCTCTGATTCATCCCAAATTAGACCTGACAGTGAAAAGGAATTCCTCCATACGTCTGAAAAAATAAAAAAAAACATAATGTCAGTGTTTTAATATATTGAGGAAATGCAGAAATACAAACACAGAAGGACAACTGGCAAAAATTTCAAACATGAGCATCAGTGAGTTAGTAATTGGGAAGTTTAAACAGTTGACCATAGAGTAATGGTTTCAAACATAAAATTTGGATTGGGAAGCAAAACATAATGCTATGACAGTTTCATGGCAGCTTGTGAAATAGTCATAACCTCTAATCTATTGATTTTTATTTCTGGACACAAATTTCCCAATATTCTTGTTCCTTAATTTCATATAATTGAAGATTTGAGGGCCTGACGGCAAAATCTGCACTTGCAGATTATTTACAAAGTTTGAAGAGGCGTGTGTTAGTTGGCAAATATTTGCTATTTTTGTATCTCTGTTGCTGGTGTATGCTGATATTATATAAATATCTTTGATGGTTGTGAAGAGGTGTCCTGAAATCTTCATGATGAAATTAAGAGTGTTAATTTCAAAAGCTTAAATAAATGTATACTTATTTCATCCTGTTGTAATGTTGAGGAAATGTAGGTTGATTTATTACTTTAAATCAAACATATTTGCTTAGGAATAAATATATATATATATATATATATATTTATATATATATATATATATATATAAATCAATCATTGATTCCTGAGCAAATTTCCCCCCAATCACTGCCAAAAACCATGAAAAAGTCGATTTCATTACTTGTGGTCTCCTATATACGTGTTATTATTATTTTATACTTTGAAAGGGCAAAAAAAAGTCTACTTTTGGAGGCTGGAATTAGCTCACCACACACTTTAAAGACCACAGGTTGAGTCATACACGTGACAGGTTATTACTCTTTATTTGTTTTCATTTTAGTAGAGATGAGCTAATCCCATAGCAAGGCATCCATCATCTGTCCACAGTTCACAAGAATCGCTGCTCTTTAAACAGTATCGATCAGAATTTAATCTAACTTATACCCAGTGATCACCTAGTGGGTCTTCACCCAAACTGTGCTCAAGATCTTTTTTTTTTCAGTTAATGGGAAGCTTCCATTTTCACAATAATCGCTACTCATGCTAAACTATGGTCAGATTTTTAGTGAAATTTGAAAACAATGATTACCTAATGCAGTGGTTCTCAAACTGTGGAGTGAGGAGCCACTGTAGGTGGGGCGTGGACAATCATAGAAAAAAGGTGAATCCATATTGTTTTACATGCAAAAGAAACAAGCAAACATTGGCTGATGCTATTGTGTTTATGATGTACTTCGTTTTCAGGTGAAATTAAATGTGGAAGCTTTTTTACTGCTTGTGACTGATAAAACTCTAGGATGTGGGTTGGGCATTTTTGTGTGGGATAAACTTTTTTTAGGCTTCTGAAGTGGGGCATGCCAAAAGAAGTCTGAGAACCACTGACCTAATGGGTCTTCATAGTCATTGATTCACAGGAACTTTAACATTTTCACAAGAATCACTACTCCAAAGAATATTGGTCTGGATTTTAAAGTTTGTAAAATGAGTTTTTTCCAGCTATACATAAATGCCATCATTAGGTTTATTTTTGGTATAATAATGTCTTAAAATAGGTTAGAGATGGTCAAGAATTGGGGCCGTTGTCCTCATGACTGTTTGCAAGCCTCCTTGTCTTCTCATTAGTTTGTGCAATACAGCCAACCAGTGACAAGAAACATATCACTTTGCTTCTGTACTGTATGCATTACAGTAACCTGTGAATTGGGATGGATCATGAGTGGTTGAGCCATTACCACTGATGTTCTGTTTATAATCTCTTGGTTAGATTTAGGCATTAAAAATTTGGCTAGCTTCAAAAAATAAATAAATAAATAAAAAAAGATCACGGTTTGGGTTCAAATACAACAGTTGCAGCTTTTTTTAAAGCGCTGGTTGCCTTGCATAAATCTGTGAACAGTCCACCCCTGCTATTACAGGTCACCAAATGCTAGCAGCTGGTGTAGTTTGCCAAGTCCAAGGAATACGGTTCAGTTAGCTAAAGAACTGGGTGATTCATTAATAAATAAATTAAGCAAGCCGATGTTTGCTGTTAAAGTGGGCATTTACTAATGAATATGGGGAAATGTCAAAACAGTTGGAAGAAAACAGTGAGTTAACAGTTACATAGCCCTGGCACGGGCCAAAGAAATGTCATGCCAAATAAGAGGAACCCTCAAAGACAGGTTAAATGATTTTCTGCATACAGACTGTTTTTCCCCCACATTTCAGCACTGATCCATAAACACCACGGGGACCCCAATGCTTAAATTGCTGGAGGCACACACACCTGTCTGTGAAAGGTTATTAATGAAACTCACCAATAATGAATTTAATTCAACAAAACATTAAGAGCTGATGTTCAGTGTGTTGCCTAAAGCGGTTTAGAGTATTTCCACTGAAAGACTTCAAATAGCTGGAGTTTTTCAGAGGAAATCCTTAAAGAGCTACTCTGGGTTACCTCCAGCATCAAGATTTGTGTGAGCATCAACAAAGAGAGTTGCAAACATTTGTGCGTTCAGGAACACACACTGAACTTTTATTATTATTATTGATAATGATTATTCACTGGAAAGAGGCAGGAGCTGATGGTGAATCGCAATGTGTTTATTTCTCAGATATCAGCTGCCTTGCAGAGTCTCTTAAGCTCAGAGGACATTTGTCGGGACATGTTTATTTTACTTTTAGTAAAAGTCTGATAGCTTTCAAGTCAAAGATTGTTTTCTTTTCAGCTTATTCATCTTTTAGTATTTTACTTAAATTTATTCAGCATTTGCAGTACACATTAATATGTCATTATTTAATACATGGCTGTTTACTGCAACTATTGTGACCTTTCTCATCATGATGTAACAAAATAAGGCAGCAGATAGACTGACACTTCATGGTACTTGGTTATTGACTAGAAATAACTAAAAACCCAAATTACGCATGATTAAGTTAGATACAGTTAAGTTGAAGTCGTGCAAAAAAGAGTTTTCGGAGGACTCTTGGCAGTCCTGTGAAAACTGAAACACACCCCATACTTTTGTGACTTCTAAATCCACCTTTAGCATCAATAACCTGAAGTAATCTGTTTTCAGTATGACTTTGAGTCTCTTACAATATTTTAGTGAACTTTGGCCCGCTCTTGTTTTCAACATTGCTTCAGTTCTTTGAGGACTGGGGGCATTTGTTTATGCGCAGCTCTCTTAAGGTCCCTTCACACAGTTTCATTGGTCTGAGGTCTGCTATGGATCATTGTCCTGGTGCATGACCCAACTTCAGCCAAGCTTTAGCTCTCAGACAGATGACCTCACATTTGACTGTAGAATACTTTGCTATAGACCACTTTGGGCTTGTCTGTCCAAAGAACATTGTTCCAGAAGTCTTGTTGTTTGTTCAAATGCAACTTTGCAACTTGCACTTTAACATCTCACATGCTAACTGAGACCTGTAGAATCCAAGATGTACTGTGCTTAACAAATTTATTAGACCACCACCCTCTTTAAGGTTTATGCCTCAGCTGCCTTAAATTAACAGCATTGGTAATTACTAAAATCATTTTTTATGTTTCTGTAATGGTTAATACACCAGTATGCAGAAGTTCTCTAACCGAAATGATATTTTTAATACTAAAAAATAATTATTGTTATTCATGAATTTTCAAATGTGCCATTTTGCAAAAAACTGAAAAATTAGTAAAGAATATTATTATTTCTTGATTAAGGTTTCAAATTATAGTTATTTACTTGCATTTCTGAAAAAAATATATTTTTTTAATGGTTGAATGCTATGTTTGATTAATTTCTGACTTCTCAGAGAAGCCCAGTGAGCCTGCTCAAATTTAGGTATAAAACGATGAATTTAGTTTGAAATTCCTCTTTCCTGTTCAAAATAGTAAAATGTAGAGAACTCACTGAAAAGGAAAGATTCTGCACTGAAGCACGTAGCTCTTGGGGTCGTTGCAAGTTCTCAGACCATTGCGCAATCTGACTTTGGGGTGAATTTGCTGGGACGACTATGGTCTGTAGAGTGTGTCTGTAGGAATTTTTGTCCATTCAGCCTGCAGAGCATTTGTGTGAAGTGGTTGAGGTCAGAGCTCTGTGTGCGTCAGTCAAGATCTTCCGCACCAAACTCATCCAACCATGCCTTTACGGATCTTGTTTTGCACACTGGGGCACAGTCATGCTGGAACATGAAAGGGCCTTCCCCAAACTGTTTCCACAAAGTTGGAATCATGGACTTGTCCAACATGTCTTGGTAAGCTGAAGAATCAAGATTTCCCTTCACTGATGCAAATGGGCCCAGGTAAACCCCAGAAAAACAACCCTATAGCCATATCCCTCCTACACCAAAGTTTATAGTTGGCAGAATGCAGTCAGGCAGGTAATGTTTTTCAGGCATTTTTCAAATCAAGGCCTGTTCATTAGACTTTCAGAAAGAGAAGTGTGAGTCGTCACTCCACAGAATATGTTTGCACTGCTCCAGAGTTCAGAGGTGGTGCACCTTACACCACTCCATTCAACGTTTGGCTCAGCCGTGAAAACCTATGCCATGAAGTTCCTTTGCTCAGTTTTTTTTCCCCTGACATTAATACCAAAGGAGGTTGGGAAGGAGGTCAGTTATTGAGTCAGCAGAGCATTGGCGACTTTTAAGTAGTATGCCCCTCAGCACAGAGGAGGTGTGGCCCAATACTCCTGTCCATATAGTATAGGTAAAGGTTTGCCAAAAACCTCCCTTTTGTCTCTACTCAGGCTTCAAAGAAGTGACATTTCCCCTCAGATTCACACTGGCAGCTCTCCTTCTTGGATATTTAAATTACCAGTTCATCCAAATTACCAATGCTGACTATTTTCACTGCTGACAGACTTCTGATATATGCACCAAATCTCAGAAGTCTGCAGAAGAAGCCCGCAGTGAGGTTTTTCTTAAGAAATTTTGCTAGCCTGCTTTTATTCCACCAATTTTTCTTGACCATAAGGGAGTGGAAATAAGTGTCCAACTAATGTAAAGCAACAAGACATAACAAAACATATCAAAAGGTCATGAAGTGGCTGCATTTAATTGATTTGAGTGGCTTTTAATGAAGCGGAGTTCCCCTTTTCTAATCTGAAGAGGAGGGAGTTAAAAATATGAATTTAATTAGTTTTGTAGATGTTTTAGATTGATTCTTAGTTGAATATAAAGTGGCATTACTACTTTAATCAAAAATAACCTACAATATTATTACCAGTAGTGCTAAAGAAAAGGTTTCAGTCTAATATGATTTCCATCCATAAACATAAAGCCCTAGTGTGGCGTTTAAGTTGCATCACCGGCTGTTTTTTCTTTCCTCCCTTTGAATCTTCCAAAGATCAAACGTATACAACCCATTATTTGTGGATTTACCTCAACAGGAGGCTTTGCCCCCCCTCCTCAAAAACCATCCACCCACTTCATACACACAGTTGATCATCCTCTCTGGCACAAATCATCTTTTCCGCAAAGATTGCCTCCCTCCTTGTGCAGTTTTAACTTCAATGGGGTTAGAAACACAATTACCTCATCTTGCCTTGAAATATAATCTGGGACTGTAAAGAAAAATGAAAGGGGGTGGGGGGTGGCAAGAGACAGCGAAGGAGAGAAGCAAGCTGAAATGAGGGCAGGTGTAAGGGAGATAAGGAACGTTAGCTGTGCTCATAAGATGATGATTCAGAAAAGGAACGGTGGGGAACAGAGTTCAAATGGGCTGAGCTTTCAAACAGCGCCTTAATCATTCCCACCGTGTATAGCCTCTTATGGTTTGCCAAAACCTCTGCAGGAGCAAAGGATGATTCCTGCATATAAAACTGAGGAATGGAGATCAGAAGAGCCTTATATCACAGCAGGAAGATGCCGCACAGACACGGCCGTACAACATGCAAAAACATTGCACTGTATATGGTGACGAATGTGTCATATACAGTAAAATATGCAGCGGTGGTTGGAGAATATTGCCAGCAAAATAATTCATTTCACATCAGGGTCATGCCAGAATAAAAAACACGATGTCAGCTATCAGAAAGAATAAATGCAGCCTGTTGAAAAGCACAGAGGCTTTCGTCTTAAGGCTTTCTAAATCAAATTAAATAGCATTCAGACCTGCAGAGCTTTTAATTGAGTGAAACTGCACAATAAACGGTTTAGAAATCTGTCAGTTTGATAAGACATGTGAGAAATATAATTTAAAAGGAATGGAAAATAAACCAGTACAAGCCCCACAGTGCACTCACTTTACTCTGACTCATAGGTACATGATTAAACACAAAAACAAAACAACGTCAGGCATACTGAAGCAATCTGGAGGCTATTAAAGCCACTCATTTAAAGGTGTTTCATATTTATTCCAACAGTAGGATTCCATTCTCAATACCGGCAGGCCTGGACCTCACGAAAAAACAGTATATCATGGCAGTTTGATATAAAATATGTGCGTAAAGCGAATTGAAATGAATGAATTGAAAGGTCATCCTGTTCACTAAGATAAAAACAGAGTTTAGATCATCTTATCTGCAGGTGCAATTTATAGAAAAGCTAAGAGACATTAATAGGTGCTGCAAACTGAAGAGGTGCAATCTCAGCAGCGTGTGTGTATCGAACTCTGATAGTAACTTCCAAACTAAACTGAATTGGGATTGCGATCTTGGCATAATCATGGCTACAGCACAATGGAAATCTAAAAGCAAAGTACAAAAATGATCAAATTATGTTAAAAATGTAATGCCTATGAAACAGCATCAAATGAATGCATTTGATTTGGGTCAATCTGTAAGTTGTGAAGATGAATTGGCATAAGAAGTGATGTCACTTACCTGCGTTATTTGTTTTTATGTAAAGGTCCCTGGTTTGTTTCCAGGTATTTACACAAGCCCCTCTCATCATGGAGGGTTGTGTCAGGATGGGTGTCCAGTGTAAAATCTCTGCTAAATTACCAATGTGGATTAATCTGCTGTGGCGACCCCTTGAGGAGAATACAAAGGAGCAGTTGAAGGAACTTCTCTATGTAATACTTATTGACTCATTGTAAATGTAATAATTTGCTACAGTACTAATTACACGTGCGAAACAAAACACATTTTGAAAAATGGACTCCTCACTCCTCACAGTTCCTACCATTCCGTAACTCTTCTATTTTCAAAAGGTGAACTTAAAAGAAAGGATGTGTGAGACATTGTTTGTGTCATGGAATAAAATATATTTAATCCTCTGGAGGCAACAGACATGCCTGTGATTCCACATCACATGACTGAACTCTTGCTGCAACCACACGTGCACATCAGTCATGCATGACCTGCCCACCACATCTAAATCACATGACTGATGTGCAGTTTCTTCATTTAAGCATGGAATTGATGTTACCATTATTATGTAATTCATATAAAATTTAATCAACCCTGCTCTAGTTTCATATGAGTACCTCATCATATAATAACACTCATGAAGTTTACATTTTCATAGTTACACCTCTGTCCTCTTTGAAAGAAATATGCCTATGATCCTTCAACATCTCAAAAGGAGAGAAAATAATCAAATGGCAATCAATCATTTTTAAATCAGAGCTTTAGGGAACTGTGTTTTTTGGTGCATGTGGCTAAAGGACTGATGAGCTAATGCCATGGCGAGGCATCTGTCCTTCCACAATTCACAAGAATCACTACTCCTCAATAGTACTGGTCAGATTTTAATGAAACTTACACACACCGATCACCTCAGGAGTCATCAGCCAAATTCTGCTGAAGGTCATGGTCATATTAATCATTTTATGGGCACTTTTTCATTTTCACAAGAATCGCTACTCCTCCTAGGGTATTGTTCAGATAATACTAAAACTTGCACACAATGATCAACTAATGCATCACCACCCAACTTGCGCTTAAGGTCAAGGTTACATTAATCATTGTACATGGGGTTTTCTATTTTCACAAGAATCACTACTCCTAGCCTTATTGGTCTGGATTGTGATATTCATGACATGAGCGTTTGCACATGCCCCTCTGCCATTTATATGTAAATACCACACTACTACTACTACTTCTTTTGATTGCTCCCGTTAGGGGTTGCCACAGTGGATCATCTGCCTGCATCTTATCCTATCCTTTGCATCCTCTTCTCTGACTCCAACCCTCTGCATGTCCTTCTTCACTACATCCTGTCATGATTTTTCATAGTGTGAGAATAGGACCAAGATGCAGGTCCGCTGATGGTCACCTCTCTTCTTAGTCTGGCTTCAACAACCCTCTCCCATATCTTCATGGTATGGCTCATCAACTTGATTCCTATGTAGTTACTGCAGCTCTGCACATCACCCTTATTCTTGAACACTGGTACCAGTGCACTTCTTCTCCATTCCTCAGGCATTCTCTCATTTTCCAAGATTGTGTTAAACAATCTGGTTAAAAAGTCCACTGCCCTCTCTCCTAGACCTCTCCATACCTCCACAGGTATGTCATCTGGACCA
>VUQH01013035.1:4363-22194 GCA_015106775.1 Etroplus canarensis
CATCTTGTAAACCCTCTCTTTCACTCTTGCTGCTATCCTTCTGTCACAAACCACATCTGACACTTGTCTCCACCCACTCCACCCTACCTGCACTCTCTTCTTCACCTCTCTTGTGCTCTGTCTCTTGCTTCGGATGGTTAGCCACAGGTATTTGAATTCATCCTTCTTCACAACCTCTGCTTCTTGCATCTTCACCACTCTGCCTGCCTCTCTCCCATTCACACATCTGAATTCTGTCTTGCTTCTACTGACTTGTATTCCTCCTTCTCTCCAGTGCATAACTCCACCTCTCCAGGTTTATATTAAATAAAAGAACCTACAATTTTTTTTGTGGAAGGACGTCATAATGAGGTAGATGGTTATTTCATAACTAGAAAATATTTTGCAAAGGAGGACATGCTGATGTGAGGAAAGAGGATGCAAGGGATAGGGTGAGATGGAGGCAGATAATCCACTGTGGCAACTCCTAATGGGAACAGCTGGATGGAGAAGAAATAAATATAAATATTTACTTGCAAGCGTGTCCACATACTTTTGACCATGTAGTGTCACATTGTCTGATGTTGGTAATCTCAGAAACATTATTCTTATAGGTTCAGTGAAAGATTACGTTGCACTTTAAATTTGATGCTTCAAAATCTAAAATGAGTGATATGATCAAGAAACTGTTTTAAAAACTGAGTGAAATATTTGATTTTTGTCAGTGTCATGCAGCTCTGGGGTTATTAAGGGTGAAAACCTTGAATGCAGAGGCCTTCCTCACTCCTGATGTGCCTCTGCACTCTGTTTGTCTTTTTGGTGTCTCCTGGTGATAACTCAACACAACAGTGAGGAACGGCACCTGCAGGCACCTTCTCCTTAGCTACCTGGCCTGCATCCCCTCACCCACAGGCCTCTTGGGGATAGGTCTCCTCCCATGGTCTGCTCTCCATGGCACCAGTCCCTCATCTTGTTTTTGTCTCGCTGTGCTAAGTCATTCTTGCTCATCGTATACTACAACCGTCTAGGGATACCTAGCTGCACATAAAATAAGATTGTTTCTCGCTGATCGGTTTCCTTGATTAATGACCAAGCTGACTCTGAGGCTGTTATTGTAAGCGCAATCTGACAACATGCTGTCTGTGCAAATAGAGACGGAGACACCGGATCTCTACGTCAGTGTAGCTTTGAAAACAAACAAAAAGCACAAGAAAAAAAGAGACAGAAAAGTAAAAACTACTGACTGTGTGTTTTTTTTCTTTTGCTCTTTTACTTTGATGTCATTTGAGGTAATTGTTTGTCAAATGTCAAAGTAGTTTTTGTGAATATATGATACAAATGTACAAAAAAATAACAAAAATGGAAAAGTTTTATGGTTGTGAAAAGCTTTACTTTACTGAATTACTTTATCAGCGTAAAAGAAAAGCAAGAGATAGAAAAGATAATTTTACCACAGCTCCTCCACAGAGCTGCTTTGTGACTGTATCTGTATTTGTTGGTATTTCTGTTGATGCCCTTTACAGCGAGGGATACAGAACCGGCTCAGAGCATGTGCAATGCCCTTTGACTTCCCATCCGACTGACCATTCACCCAACTCGTCTGTTTGTGTACAGCGAGACAACCAGTAAATAGAGTGGACGAGAACTCTGAGGAACTTGTAACAGAGCTGCTCCTCACAGTCACAGGCCTCCAGCCTGCTCATTTCTGTGCTGACGCAGGACAGGAAGCTGGGAACGTCAAAGCTAAGACTGCGTTTTGGTCTTGCCTCTCTCCCAAGAGGCCTTTTTTTCCATTCAACATTCAGACACCCAACAGGCCTCCATCACTGGTTTTATTGAACTGCTAGCCTGGGAATGCACTATTGATTGGTAAATGAAGATTATGAATAAAGTTTCAAACAAAGAGGAATGTTACTGTTGTGTGGTCACAGCTCATTTCAGCTAAAGCTGCAGTAAGCACGAGTTTGGAAAGAGTTAAAAAAAATTTGAAAATGAAGCTCTGTGTCATAAGATGTGGAGTGTAGAAGCGAGAAGCAAATACAGGACACAAAAGACAAACAGCTCAACTAAAGCTGAGCTTCAACACCTAAGAAGTTCATAATAAATATAGTATGTAAATGGTGAAAAATGTCCAAAACACAGGAGGCAATGAATAAAACAAGGCTCCACATGGGGAACATGCACAGATGGGTTAACAAAAGGAAGACAGGGCTATACAGGAGGGAGCAGAAGCCAGGTTAGAACAATCAGATGTAGAAAGGAACTAACTCACACAGGACACACAAAGCTTACCTTCAAAGTAAAACAGGAAGCAACCAAAAAACACATCGTACTAAAAACAGAAACAAAAAGCCACACTAAACAATACCACAGAGACAGGACAAAGGCATAAACAAAGAAAAACAATACAGACGTCAGAAGAGTTAGGGAAACACTGAGGGGACTCAACACTGGAAAAAGAATTCAAAACCAGCACCAGAACAGCAAAGCAACCTAACCAGGCACCCAAACTCCACAGAAACCAAGCAGTGAGTGATTCTGTGTAGGCTGATTTGAGTTAAGTCCAGAGTGTTTCCACAGGGTTCTCAGGGGAGTGATAGTGGGTCAAGCAACTGGTCAAGAGAAAGTCAAAACAAAATTCCAAACAACTAGAGAGATAAGGCAGCACAGAATGAAAGTAAGTATATTATGGACTGGGATAAAACCAAACAGCAGAACATGAGAGTTATAAAACATGAGCTGGCCATGCTTACTACACATAGTGAAGCTAATGATATAGGGAGAAGTGGAGGGAAGAGACCAGCTTATATGCTGCCAAAGAGTCCTTAGAGGGAGCAGGTGTGCCTGCCGGACTCCTCCCACGCCACACCCACTCCTAAAACTAGGCACAGTTAAACCAAATCACCCACACCTGCCACAGCCACATAGTACACCCATAATGTGGAGCGAAAGACAGAAGTGGGTCTCTACCTGGCGGACAGGGGACCATGACAGTTTCAGAGAAAAGCTACCAAATGCAAGTTTAACAATTAAACAATGAGGGAAGAGGCCATGAAACTCATTGTCAGTCAACTGTTCCATTACTTTTAAGGGCTCTATGTAAAAAAAAGGCTTCTGTCTAATTCCTAAACAGTGAAGGCAAGTCTTTTGTCAGACTCTGTGAGTTAAAGCTGTAAGTCTGCACTTCAATCACATTTTGACTGTTTGATTTAAAATTGATTGTGGTGGTGTACAAACAAAACATTATTTAAAAAATGTGGCATTGTTCCAAAAGTTATAAACCTAAGTGTAGGCATGCTACATTAAACTGAAGTAGCTCACCTTCTTTCATGGAACAAAACGTACCAAGTACTACAACACATTGAGATATACAGGAAAATTAAATTACCAGCTCACCTGAGCAGTAGGTTGTTACATTCATTTATTATCCCTTCCCTTTCTGATGAGTGCATCCTTCTTTTTTGAGTTACTTTCCAGTGTAGAATTGCAACTTCTGCAGGATTTTCTACCTTTCATTTAGACCTTCCCCCCATCTGAAGAGATGCGGATGTCATTATATCCTGGATGAAACAGTGAAATGATGACACTTAGCTGAGATTTGTTCATTAATATGTTCAGGATTTCAGAGTAAATCTTCATTAGTGGTTTAATGATGCAATAAAGATTTAGTAAAAAACAAAGTGAGTCCTTCTGCAGATCTGAGAACACACCAACTGGCAGGCAATCTGGTTAGCTATTCACTTTAAAAATGAACAGAAAACACAAACACACACACACACTCACACTTGTATCACTCCTTCTTTGTCTCTTTTTAACCGCCTTTCCTCTTCTCAACACTGTCACCACCTGAATCTACCTACTGCCTGTGAAATATGTTTGCAGGGACGTGATAGCTGTGGGAAGAAACAGAGAAAAGGGGGCATTGTGACATAAAAACAAGAAATATGGTGAAAAAATCTGTTGGAAGATGATGGAAGGAAAACAAAGAAGGTGGCAAACATGAGAGACCCATCACAGCTGTAACAAACAAGAAGACACTCATGATTCATGAGTGATTTGTGTGTGTGTGTGTGTGTGTGTGTGTGTGTGAGAGAGAGAGAGAGAGAGAGAGAGAGAGAGAGAGAGAGAGAGTTGTAAACCAGACGTGACGTTCAGTCTGCTGAACTCTTTTTGCTGTCTCTTTATCACCTCTTTCTTTCTTTTCTTCACTTCATTTTCAGGCTCATCATCCCTTTGTGTGTGTGTGTGTGTGTGTGTGTGTGTTAGTGTGTATAAAACATCTGTATTGCATTATATGTGTTTGATTCCGTCTTTGATTCCGGGTGTGAAATACCATATTTTAAAACGATGGCCTTGTCTTCTGTCATCTCAGATTTTATCTGTCAGTCTTTGTTGCCTATGATTAAAGGCACGAGTGCACCTTCACGTGCTTTTTTGATGCAGCTGCAGTGTCAGGGGCGACTACAGGAATGCATGACGTGCAGAAAAACAGCAGACATGGGAAAGATATGACATCATAGGGCACAGTGGTGACACCTAGAGGAGTTTATCTGTTGCTGCAGGCGCCTTTGTCTCTGCTAGTATCAGGAATGGAAGCACCAGTGTGAAACTGCTCCTGACAAACCACCAGTGCAAGTTTGACGTCCTTTTACCACGTCCCCCTTCACCGCTGCAACAATCTAAATAAAAACATAGTATGTTTTACACAGTCATGTTTATCTGATACCTGTAGTTTAGGAATAAGACTTTACATTTACAATCCCAATTTCAAAAGGGTTTGGACACTGTGTAAAATATAAATAAAAAAAACAACGCAATCATTTTCAAATCTCATAAACCAATTTTTATTTATGAATGAATATAGGTAACATACCAAATGTTGAAAGTGAGATATTTTGCTGTTTCATGAAAAATACTACCTCATTTTGAATCTGATGGCAGCAACATGTTCTCAAAAAAGTTGGGACAGGATCATTTTTACCACTGTGTAGCATCCCCTCTTCTTTTAACAACAGTGTGTAAACATCTGTGAACTGAGGAGACAAGCTGCTGGAGAGGAAAGTTGTCCCATTCTTGTCAGATAAAGGATTCCAGTTGCTCAACAGTCCTGGGTCTTCTTTGTTGAATTTTGTGTTTCGTGATGCACCAAATGTTTTCAAATGGTGAAAGGTCTGGACTGCTGGCAGACCAGTCCTGCACCAACACTTTTTTTACTGCAAACCCAGCTGTTGTAAGAGCTGCAGTGTGCGGTTTAGCGTTGTCATGCCGAAATATGCAAGGCCTTCCCTGAAAAAGATATCATCTGGAGGGGAGCACATATTGCTCTAAACCTGGTATATATCTTTCAGCACTGATGGTGCATTTTTAGATGTGCAGGCTGTTAGTACCATTGACACTAATGCACCCCCATACCATCAGAGATGTAGGCTTTAAAACCGAGTGCTGATAGCAAACCAGATGTTCCCTCTCCTCTTTAGTCTGGAGGATGTGGTGTCCAGGATTTCCAAAAAGAATTTTTAATTTTGGATTTGTCTCACCACAGAACAGTTTTCCACTTTGCCTCAGTTCAATTTAAATGAGCCTTGGACCTGAGATGATGGTGGTGTTTCTGGATCGTATTTATACGGCTTTTTCTTTTGCGTGAATAGATCTTAAACGTGCATTCATCAATGGCATGGTCAGCTGTGTTCACAGACAGTGATTTCTGGAAGTGTCCCTGAGCCCATGCAATGATTTCCATGACAGAATCATGTCTGTTTGCAATGCAGTGCTGCCTGAGGGCCCAGAGAGCATGAGCATCCAGTATTGGTTTTTAGCCATGTCAATTGTGGTTGAAGTCTTGAAGTCTTTTGATGATATATTGTACTGTAGATAGAAAATTTTAAGTCTTTGCAATTTTACTATGAGGAACATTATTATGAAATTGTTCTACAATTTGTAGATGCAGTTTTTCACCGATTGCTGAAATTCTGCCCATCTTTACTTCTGAGAGAATCTGACTCTCTAAGGTTCTCTTTTTATACCCAGTCACACTACTGGCCATTTGCCAGTTAACTTAATTAGTTCCAACATGTTCCTCCAGTGGTTTCTTTTAAGCACCACATACTTTTTCAGCCTTTTGCTGCCTTATCCCAACTTTTTTGAGACATGTTGCTGCCATCCAAATCAAGTTGAGTTAGTATTTTTCAGGAAATATTAAAATGCCTCACTTTCAACGTTTGATAAGCTTTCTCGTACTTTGGTGAATAAAATATTGGTTTATGATATATGAAAATAATTGCATTGTGTTTTTATTTATATTTTATGAAGTATCCCAACCTTTTCAGACCTGGGATTGTAAAAAGAGGTGGCTCTGTGATGGAGCAGCAACCTTTTCTGTCTGTATCCTGCTTCTCATCCTAAGAGGGCTCCAGCTCCCCTCAACCCTGAAACTGGATAAGCAAATGAAAGTGGGTGGATGGATGGATGGATGGTTTAAGACTGAAACAGTATATGAATTTGTCCAAAACAGGTTTAAATAAACCTACAATTAACTTCAAGTCTTCTCAGATTTCCATGGTGACCCTTTAGAGGGTTCAGAATCATACAGGGAAAATCACTGGACAAAACTTCCAGAGCTGTATATAAGGTATTTACAACTGCTATGACCAGCTACAACCACTGAATATGTAATATTAAGTAGTATTTTGCATTCTATTGCAGAATGCCAGTTTTGATGTTGATAATATTTCTGTATCTGCACTTAATGGGACAGATCACCCCATAATCATTTCCATTTTTTTCTGGTTGGCTTGCAGTGAAATTCCTTTATCGACATTGTTTTAGGGATATAAATTGTAGAGATGTCAAATTTCTCTTTAAAATAATGAATCTACATGGCACTCACCTTCTGATACTCAATGGTAATGTCTCTTTTCAGAAATCATGACCCCATTACTCAGAACAAAAACATTATGAGAAGTTTAATTCAGGAACTATTTTCTTTCAACCAAACTTCACGTGTACAAAACATATCACTGTGCACATGGAAGCATACATCTAACTGTCTCAAGCACATAACACTTGCAGTGTAACAGGATGTTAACACTGAGGGTGTCCACCTTTGCTAAGCTGTAATGTTGGCTTATATTGGTTGGTTGTAGACAGTTGAAAGAAAATAGATTCACACTATATGCAAACCCACAGTCATGGTCTTGAGTTTTGTAGTTTGGTTTTGTATATTTTTGAGTTCTTTCAGGGTTTTGGGAAATTCTTAATAGTTATGATCTATATTGTTTCCTTTGTTTATTTACATATTTCGGAGCTTTGCCTTGTTTCAACTCTTAAGACCCTTCCTGTGTTGCTATTTAGTTCCCCAGATGCCTTCTTGCTGTGTTCCTGTCTTTTGTGAAGTTTAGTCCTGTATCATGTTCACTGTGAAGTTTTCTGTTTCCTGTTCTACTTTGTAACCAGTCTGGTCTTGTGCTATTATACTCAGTTTTACTTCCTGCCCTTGGTCGTTGTCACCTGTGCTCCCTTCCCACCTTTTGCCATTTGCCTCTTTAATCTTTGTGTATTCATACCCCTGCCTCTCTCTTTTTCCTTGTCGTGTCATCAATGTTGGAACCCTGTCTGTGTTTTCATGTTTACTGTGGATTTTCATGCCTAGAGTTTATGTTTATGGACGTTGTCTTCCTGGAGATCTTTTGAGTTAGTAAAGCCCTTTTAGTTAACCTTGTCTTGCCTTGAGCAGACAATTTTGTGTCCGCACTTCCTACATACACAGAAACCTGACACCCACATTATATGGTTAAAAGTATTTGACCACCTACACATTACCCTTGCAGGAGCTGTATGTTTGCAGCAATAACAGCTTCCACTCTTCTGGGAAAGCTTTCTACAAGATTTTGGAGTGTGTCTGTGAGAAATTTTTGCCAATTCATCCAGAAAAGCATTTATGAGATCAGACACTGATGTTAGACGGGAGGATCTGGCTTGCAATCTCCACTCCCATTCATCCCAAAGGTTTTGGATGGAGCTGAGGCCTGGGCACTGAGGGACAGTCATGCTGGAACAGAAAAGAGCCTTCCCCAAACTGCTCCCACAAAGCTGGAAGTGTGGAATTGTCCAAAATGTCTTGGTAAGCTGAAACATTAAGAGCTGCCTTAACTGGAACTAAGGGCCTATGCCAACCCCAGAAAAACAAACATAGCATTATCCCTCCTCCACCAAGCTTTACAGTTAGCACAATGCTGTCAGACAGGTAATGTTCTTCTGGCATTTGAGAACTCCAGACTTGTCCATCAGACTGCTAGATAGAAAAGCATGAGCTCTCCACTGCTCCAGAGTTCAATGGCGGTGTGCTTTAAACCACTAAATCCGACACTTGGAATTGTGCTTGGTGATGTAAGGCTTACATGCAGCTGTTCACTCATGTAAACCCATACAATGAAGCTCCTAGTGCACAGTTTTTTTGCTGATGTTAATGCCAGAGGTTTATAACTCAGCAGTTATAGAGGCAGCAGAGCATTGGTGACTTTTACGCAATATGTGCCTCTGCACTTGGTAACAATGCTCTGCAACTTTTTGTGGTCTGCCACTTTGTGGCTGAGTTGCTTTGGTTTTTAAACCCTTCCGTTTTCCAATGATACTACTTACAGTTGACCATGGAATATCTAGGAAGGAAGAAATTGTACAAACTAACTTCTTGCAGTGGTGGCATCTTATTACAGTACCACACTGGAATTCAGTGAGTGCTTTAGAATGACCCATTTTTTCACTAATGTTTGTAAAAGCAGACTACATGACTAGGTGCTTGATTTTTACACCTGTGGCAATAAGACTGAATGAAACAGCTGCATTGAATAATTAAGAGGTTTGTCCCAATACTTTTGTCAATATAGTGTATATGAAACTGTTCCCAACAAGTTTTATAGAGATTTCTGAGCAACCGGGTCATGATTTTTATAAAGAGACACTGCTGCAGAGTTAAATGTATGTACATTTTGTTGTATTGAGCACCACAAGGTGGGTGCACTTTATATCTGCAAAATTCATTAAATCAAAACAAAACAATGCAGATGGATAAATACAAATGATGCCCCTCTTAAATGCAAATAATAAGTGTGCAGGTGGAATTCAGAATAAAAAAAATAGTTGCTATGTGAAACTGCCCACAGCAAGATTTGTGGATGTTTGCGTAACCAGTTTGCTGAGTTTCAGGTTTTTCAAATGTATTGTTTGGTGCTTTGAGTATCACAAGTATAGTGCTATTTAGATTCATATAATTCAAGGAAAGCTGAAATCTCAAACAAAAACAATCTAGAAGGAAAATGAAAAATGAAAAATATATTACTTAATTTTTGGAGTGAACTGCCCCTTTAAATACATTTTTTAAAATATATTTTTGCATTTGTACTTAAGTCAGATCTTGACTTACTTGTAACTTATTATTGGTGCTGTTAGAGTTGAGTTCTTCTTCCTCAGACAGCACATGACAAAACCAAAATCAGATGCGGTACTGACAGTGAAGCATCTTTGTTTTCTTTATATTTATTGTCTATCATTCATTTCACATTTATTCTTCATTAAACCCAGAAACGTCACAGGTTGAGACCGAAGACAACATGGATGTTTCAGCTTCCCAGGTTTTCCTTGGTTTTTCATTTTATATTAACAAATATATACAGATATCCCAGGAAAAGCATTGCAATCATAATTAACCCTTTTCCATAATAACAATGAATTTAATAAATACTCAGTGTTCTTAACCACACAAGGAAAATGCGTTTGGGGATTGTCATCATCCCGTAAAAATAACAATACACACCTGCTCACACACACTCACTCACTCACTCACACACACACACACTCACGTAGAGAAATTCGCACAGTCAAGTAAATAACATCTGCAGCCAGAATGAACTGTCCTCCATTCAAAAACAACTCCAGAGATAAAAGCTGATTTGTCAGCTGTGACTAGAGCACTCTGTGCCGAGTCTACTAGTTGCACAACATAAAGTGCAGCTGATGTTGAACACAGCAGGTCAAAGGAGAGAATGTGAAGTTTCAAAATACAAGGTTGAAATCAGGTAGTAGGTTTCTCTTGGTGTTTCTTATTTTGAGTCCGTTTCAATGGCATGAACAGGATCCAAACAGAATGCTACTGACTGCCAGTGAGGAATGCTTTCATCAAAAAGAAAGACAAACATGTATAGCAACCAGTGGTCTTATTTTGAAGAAGTGCAAACCATTCACACATAAAATAATATGCACTGAAAAAGCACCAGCACGCAGAAACAGACCCATGTTGTTTATCCACACATATACAGTAATATATACACATTCACACATAGTGAGACACACTGGGGTTGCTGGACCAATACAAAATCATTTTTGCTAACAGACTGCAGCAGGGATGGTGCAAGCACTGAAAAATAAACTCTGATTTTTACTTTACAAGGCTGAAGATATAAGCAGTCCACCAGTGCTATGAGAAAAAGGCTTTTTTCTTGTCTCGATCTCGGTGGGAAGAAGACAATGGATGACACACGTAAGGATGAAGAAGGCAGAGCTGATGAAGGAGAGTTTATGGGGCATGTTTGTGCACCGGCATAACAAACTGTGCAAAATAAGAACAAGGACAAGAGTTTTTCACAAGTTCAGCTCCTCATTTTTTATCAGAGAAATACTCCACCTTAAGGGAAAAGATGCAAGCTGATAGGGGGATGCTACAGAGACAGGACAAAGCACAAGCAGATGGACTGAAATGATCAGTTAGTGAAGTCAAAGGTGGCTTTTTAAGTACTTGAATGACTTTTGAGGGAATGTAACCTGGTCATGGGGCGCTAAGAAACAGGTGGAGATGGCTGGAGCAAAATGGGAATGGGCACACTATGAGGCTGTTAAAAGGCCTGTTGGACCCACAGTGTTGTGCAGATTAGTGAGCACTATGAGGGGATGGCTTGCTGTGAGGGTTTAACACCTTATTAGGGCACGCAAGAGAGGACTAAAAACATGACAAAAACTGGGATGTTTTTGCAAACTTCAGTGAGTGCACTTTGCTCGGCTCAGACATCAGTAGGCGTTCCTCATTCGGCCCAAGCTGTCATGTCCTGGAACAGGTCTGAATGCAAAAACGTTAAAATGTTCATTTCTGTTTTTCCACTATGAGTAATGTTGTCCACACAGAGTGGCAGGCTGCAGCTGCCCACACAGAGGAACAGTCTGATCCAGATTCTGGCCCTCCATGTCCATGTCCATCAGGTTGGGTCGTGCTGCACTGGCGCTGCTGTCCCCTGAACCGAGGGGGCTGTCGCAGCTGCTGCCCGGCGAAGAGCTCAGGGTGCGGGAGAGAGAGCCCAGCTTCCAAGGGTCAGCTCTCATCCGGGCGGGGGTGGGCCGTGGCCGAGGTGCAAACTCCAGTGTCTTCGGCCTCTCCAAGGGGCTGATGAGGCAGTGAGGATCAGGGTCAGGAATTGGTGGAGCAGGAGCTTTACGTCGATGAGGGAAGATGGTGGCGGGGTCAGGGAGTCGGGGGATGTCGAGGGTGTCCTGCATACCTGAATAATAAAAAGAGAGCATTCAAGAAAACATGAGAAATATATATTCTGGGTCAAGCTATATGTGTGTTGTACAGTATATGACAGCAAATTTACTTCCTGTGTCAGATTTTTATCTCACATTTTAGGCACAAAAAATTAAGCGAAAAATATCTTCTGCAAACTAATCCTCTTAAAAATATTCAGCAGCTGCAGACACAGATCAGATAATGAGGCAATGTTTTGCATATGTTAGCCCACTAACTGTAAAACTATGTATAATTTACATTGCCTCAGATCTTTTATTATATATGTTTGTAAAAAAATACTGCAAGGTGTAAGGAGATAATTATAGCATTTAATTAAAAGATGGGACATCTGAACATGTATGAGGCAGTTGTTGAGAACAGCTCACATTGCTAATCTGTTTGTTCATTTGTACATTTCAGGCAAAAAAAAAATTCAAACTTTATAACAGTCACAGCAAACTTCAAACTGCTTTGTACTTAGTCAAAGAAAAATAATCAGCAATGTGGTTTAAAGTGAGAATCTTCAATAAAGATTCAGTGGAGCAAGTGAAATCCAAACCCAGCCTTTAATCAAGGCAGGGTTCATATAGAGAAAGCCAATCAAAGAAGCCAAATTATGTATGTAAAGGGCAGGAAAAACAGCAAAGTCTACAAAGTCCATACATGGGAGAGTCCAGTGTAAAGAATGTTCATTTTTGTCAGCTAACTAAATAAAAAAATACACAGGAAAAACTGGGAAACTGGTTAACTAAAACTAAACAAAAAACTAAAACCAGGTGAGAAAAAAACATTTTATTTAACTGAAATAGAAATAAAACTAGATTTCTGGTAAAAATTAAAGCCAACTAAAATGATATATTATGCTCACAAAACAAAATAGAATAAAATAAAATATATACAAGAAATGTCCTCAGTTTTATTCTGCTAAAGGGGGCAGTAAAGCAAGCATTGAGGCACCTTTATTTCAAGGATTCAAACAGCTCTTATTATGGTGCCTACACAGACACTCGTGTCATTTCACCTTTATTTCTACAGTACCATGGCTGTGGGAATTAGGGGCACTACAGATGCTGCAGCACCCCCTGTCTCCAAAAGCAGACATCACAGCAACCTCTGCCAATGTGCACATTAAACAATATTTTTCTTATTTGCTTAAGAAATGCTCTATTCAGGAAGTTGTAATAAATAAATAACAATATTGAATATATTACTTTTCTTCTTTAAATGAGCCAAGCATGATGGTCAAATGGCATTACATAGTGGTGGAACATTCAAAAAGCGAGCAGCTAATAGTTTTCACAACTGTCACAAGCATCACAATGGCACAGAAACTTTATAAAAAGAGCACAATGGAAGGTCAGCGGAGGAAGGAGCTCCCATTACCTTCTTCACATATGCTGTTGTTTACAAATATTAGTCGCATTCCAGCGGCCATTCTCCAATTTGGGCTGACTGAAAACATGGTTACAGTCCACCATGCATTAGAAACTCTCAAGCCTGTCTCCGCTGAATGTCCTCACAGACATTTTGGACATCAGTGCCCCTAATGAGGAAATTTATTGCCTAAACCTCTGAGTGCAGCATTTGCAGTAATATCACTGTGCACCCAGATGAAAGTAAAGCTTCGGCTTATTATGAGCTGAGCAGTGTAACTGGGAAAATATTGCGCATATTTTAATATGTTCCTCAGCTGTGCATAAATAGGCTTATGGTATGTTCTTGACTGCTGTGTCTAAAAGGAAAAAGTTGGAAGACTGTTGGAAATGTTTTTTCTTGTTTAATGATGAATTTGTTCACTTCTGTGTGTGCCTAGCTGTATTGTGTCTGTGCTTTTAAAATATTGTGTGTAGTCCAGTACATTTCAGCTGTGAGGACCGGTTCAGTTTTGGCTGTTCTTATGTGCTGCCTGCAGTGGGTTTAGCTGCAAGACTGGCATACTTTGATTCATTTTAAAGTTATATTAGAATGTGAAAATATGAATTACAACAAAAAAACCTCAAGTCCAAGTTGTTATGCGTATGATTTATACCTTACAGCCTATTATTCCTCTGACACACATACGCACACACTTCAGCAACCCCAGCTTCATGGCCCTTCCCACAGCTCTGGACAGATTTCAAAATAAACCAGGAAGAGACTAATGCAGCACAGGTAAGACTAATCAGGGCGGGGCATAAAATTATCCAGGATGGAAAACTACCAAAGGAAGAAAGCAAAACTGGCAGGAATACACAAAGACCAATGACAATAGAATAAAACAGGAAATGGTTGGACAAACTCAGTATCATGACATCCAATATCTAAGGCTGTTTCAGAAAACCAAACCCCTAAGACGACCCACTAGCAAAATTGGCAAAACACGTCATGGTCATCGAGTCCTGAAATGGGTCGAGAAGCAAGGTCATTTTAGAGTTACGTTTCACATGGTATCCAGTCAGCCACTGTTATTGTTTCCACATTAATCAATATGTGAGGGTGCACTTGGGTCTGGGTGATGTAAATTTAAACATCCAGGTACCCTCCATTCATTTGTGGTGTCTGCATAGACCTCACACTACAATGCACCAGCTATGCATGCATCTCCCAGGTAGACTCCAAGCAGACTTGAAATAAGATTAAAAACAGCATCTATTCATCCCTTGTGTCTGCATCTGTCCGCATGGATGTCTGCACCCCAGTACAATCCTGGCCTTATGACAGCCAATTAAAGATGTTTAATGTTACTTTCAGAAATTGAACCCTCTTGACCTCCCAAATGCTCTGGTGTGGGATTAAGAGTTGGACCGATTTGTTCGAGAGCGTAAACACCACAAAACTAAATGTATATTACTATTATGTTGAAATAAAGTTTAAAATCTGGAAGCATGAGTGGGCACTTAGTCTTACTGTAAATACATGAACATACAAAACGGACAGAAGAACAGTCCACAGCATAATTACACAATGATGCCATAAATAACTGAAAAGCCAGAAAATCATTGTAAAACAGCTTTGTGAGGCGTTTGTTATAAAAAGACACAAGGTTGCTCAGGTCTAAGTGTTATACAATATGTGTGGGTTCTTGTTTTTTATGTTGCCATCTTGTCTAGTTTCCTTCAGTACAAGAAATAATGTAGCTCATGAGGTTTATCTCAACAAATATTGACTGAACTGACAGTCTTTGTCCAGACGTGTAGCTTTTACTGCTCTCATGAAAGCATACTGGCTTAAGGTCTTACTTTTGTGAGAGCAATATGTTATGTTAAAAACAATCTTTTATTCCATACCTTTGTTTGTTGTGATGTGCGGTGGAGGAGGCATGGGCATGCTCCCATCTGACGGTGTCCTGTGGTGTCCCAGAGTTTGGGCTCTGGGTCGTATCGCCCCATCTGAAGGGGTGCGTCTGTGTCCTCTGTTTAGGGCCATGGCTGCAGACACGTGGGTGGGTGTGAGTGACTGGTTGGGCTCCTTCTTGAAGCTTTCAGCCCGCAGGTCCAGGAGCGGGTTAAGTGCAGGAGCTGGAGGTGCTGCTGGTACTCTGACCCCAACTGATGGGGTCAGGGGGTATTCGTCAGGGTCCGAGGGAAGGAGAGATTTGGTGGAGTTGCAATCCGACAGAGAGGACAAAGAGAGGAGTGTTACAGAGGGAGAAGGATCCAAGCAGGGAAGCATAGAGTCGTGATGTCTGGAAAGAGAGAGGGAGAGATTTCGGCTGGGTGGAGAGGTGCTGCGACGGAAACGTCCCGTCCGCTGGAAGAGACCCTCCTTCTTCTTACGCTGCTCCAGGTCCTGCTCATCCTGAAGCACCTGACAACAACATTAGATCACATAAACAACATTAATCCATGGGATTTCTCTGAAAAAAAAATGCAGGTCACATAAGTTGAACAACAATGCCAGAGTTTAACCTGCAAAAACAATATTCACTTATTTCTTTGATGATCACTGTAATAAATCTGAATCAATACTTTTATTGACCTGTGCACCCTACTGTGGTAGGACACAAAGCACTGAAAACCTTCAGACTTTGGCCAATTCTTACTTAGTAGTACCACAAATTTTCTACTGACAATATGCTGTCGGCTTGTTCGTGCTAGTTTATCTCCAAAAGTCTAAGACATTGAGACTCTGAGGGGTCTAAGTGTCATCAGTATTATAACATGATTCCTGCTTGAACTGTTTATCTGCTAGGTATTAATTTTAAATCAGTATCTAAGAGACTCTCTGCAGAAGGAAGCTATTTGTGTGAAGAGAGTAGATAATTATTAAAGGGAATCAAGGATGTATGAGTAAATTTACTGTATTTACAAACCTAATTCCAAAAAGGTTGGGACACTATGTAAAAATATAATAAAAAACAAAGCAATGATTTGCCAATCTCATAAACCAATATTTTATTCACAAAAGAATATAGAAAACATCTCAAATATTGAAAGTGAGATATTTTAAATTTTCATGAAAAATACTAACTCATTTTGAATTTGATGGCAGCAAGAAATCTCAGAAAAGATGGACAACAAAATGCTGAAAAACATAAACTGTACTAAAAAGAAACAGCTGGAGGAACATGTTGCAATTAATTAAGTTAATTGGCAACTGGCCAGTAATGTGATTGTGTAAGAAAAGTGCACCTTTAAAAACACAAAAATGGGCAGAGGTTCAGTAATCTGCAGGAATCTGTATCTACGAACTATAAAGTACATTCAGAGAAATGTTCCCCAATACAAAATTGTAAACATTTTGAATATTCCATCATCTACAGTACATTATATCATCAAAAGACGCTGAGAATCTGGAGAAATCTCGGTGCCCAAGGCACACAGTGGAAAACCAATACTGGATGCTCGTGATCTCTGGGCCCTCAGGCAGCACTGCATTGCAAACAGACATGATTCTGTCGTGGAAATCACTGCATGGGCTCAGGGACACTTCCAGAAATCTGTGAACACAGTTGGCCATGCCATCCATGAATGCATGTTAAAAGTCTATTAATGCAAAAAATGAAGCCATATATGAACATGATCCAGAACCACCACCATCATCTCAGGTCCAAAGCTCATTTAAAATGGACTGAAGCAAAGTGGAAAACTGTTCTGTGGTGAGACAAAATCCAAATTTAAAAATTCTTCTTGGAAATCCTGGATGCCACATCCTCCAGACTACAGAGGAGAGGGAACATCTGGTTTATTATCAGCACTCAGTTCAAAAGTCTCCATCTCTGATGGTATGGGGGTGCATTAGTGCCAATGGTACTGGCAATCTGCACATTTGAAATGGAAACCATTAGTTCTCAAAGTCATTTACAGGTTTTAGATCAACAAATGTTCCCCTCCAGATGATGTCTTTTTCAGGGAAGGCCTTGCATATTTCAGCAAGACAATGATGAACCACATGCTATAGCTATTACAACAGCATGGCTTCATAGTAGAAGAGTCCAGGTGCTGGACTGGCCTGCCTGCAGTCCAGAACCTTTACCAAGCGAAAACATTTGATGTATCATGAAACACAAAATACCACAAAGAAGACCCAGGACTTTTGAGCTACTGGAATCCTATATCAGACAAGAATGGCACAACATTCCTCTCCCAAAGGTCCAGCAGGTGGTCTCTTCAGTTTACAGATGTTTATGGACTGTTGTTAAAGGAGCAAGGGATGCTACACAGAGGTAAAAATGGTCCTGTCCCAACGTTTTTGAGATTTCTTGTTGCCATCATATTCAAGATGGGCTAGTATTTTTCATGAAATTGTAAAAGGTCTCACTTTCAACATGACATGTTTTCTATGTATTTCTGTGAATAAAATATTGGTTTAAGAGATTTTCAAATTATTGTTTTTTACTGATAACTTACGCAGTGTCCCAACCTTTTTCAAACTGAGATCGTTAATGGTATTGGTAATTTGATGCTTGCTACAGGTCTCAAAATAGTTAGGACAGGGGCATGTTTACCCTGGTGTAGCATCTCCTCTTCTTTTCAAAACAGTTTGAAGATATCTGGGCATCGAGGTTATGACTTTCTGGAGTTTTGGTGTTGGAATTCGGTCCCATTCTTGCCTGATATAGGTTTCCAGCTGCTGAAGAGTTTGTGGTCGTCTTTGACATATTTTTCATTTAATGATGCGCCAAATGTTCTCTATAGGTGAAAGATCTGGACCGCAGGCAGACCAATTCAGCACCCGGACTTTTCTCCGACGAACCAATGCTGTTGTAATAGCTGCAGTATGTGGTTTTGCATTGTCCTGCTGACATACACAAGGCCTTCCCTGAAATAGACGTCATCTGGAGGGTAGCATATGTTGCTCTAAAACCTTTGTATACCTTTCAGCG
>VUQH01013043.1:4595-27201 GCA_015106775.1 Etroplus canarensis
TTTGCATGTCGATATATATTTATAAAAACATGGACATATACATTTATGTGTGTGTGTGTGTGTGTGTGTGTGTGTGTGTGTGTGTGTGTTTGTATGTGTCTGATAAGTAGACATGCTTATGTGCATCTGTGAGTATAACTCCTGGATATGTTTGTATGTATTTGGCATCTGCGTATGTTTGTAGAGGATACCTGCATATCTGTATCCACACAACATTTGTATACATTTTTATGTCATGGTTTTTCAGGGGGATCTACTCCAAAAACGTGTTTCTAAGTGAGAGTCTATAAGTAAAACCATGTCAGGCTCTGTAATGAGGGCATCTCTCCTGTGGTTTGGCCCGATTTTAAATATCTGCTAAACTCCTGGTTTGTAAATTGGCGACTGTGAGATTTCATATGTTTGTGTATCTACACCCATATAGTCCACACTTACAGTATGGGTACAAGCATGTTCTTAGCATACATGTGTGCATTAATGTTTAAATTATTATTTACTAGATTATCAATGACAGTATTTCATGTAATAATCTCAGCAGTTCTTGCTTAACTTGTAGCATCTAAAGTATTCCCTTAAAGAAATAACAACTGGATAAGATGATCTTTCATTAATAAAGACATTATTTTGTTATAAAAAAGTTATAACAAAATAGTTTATCACATTTATTGAGTGTCAGATATACAGCGTATCTGTAAAACTGCTCCCCTGAAGTGACATGTTGATTCCCCGTTAGCTGCAGACATGCTGTTCTGCAGCAAAGTCCCCATGGGGACTTCACTGTTAGTGAGAGTGAGTGAAAAATATTTCTTCAATAATCAATAAACACCACATCATTGTTAAAAAAATAAATAAATTAAGACTTTATACATTTAAACCTCTGCACAGATTTGTCACACTGCAGGATGAGATAGAATGAATACTTCCAGCTACACACTGACAAAATACTAAGCCGACTGTTATCTGATATATTTTTTTCTAATTTTACCACATGTCCCTTTGGCCAGAGGGCTCCCCGGAGATTTCCAGTATTTCTGGGTGGGTCAGATTGTAGATTTCTTTTTCTGTACTCCTCAGAATCAATCGTACAGCTGCACAATCGAAGCAATGAAGTTGAAATAAGAATCTTTTCTTGCAGAAGATAATGATACTTGCAATCATGAGAAACCAATTGTATAAATAATTATCATGAGCTGCTCTTTACAAAATGAAGTATTGAATTCTGAGAGTGACTATACAATGTGGCTGAACTAGATGAAATCCTGGGTTTTTGTATGTTTTGTTATTAACTTTCTGCCTCAGCAACCCATTTTCTTCTGTAAAATGGGTTTGAATGGAAAAATGTAATGGCATTCAGTTGTGGGTTAGAGGTCCATTGCTTTGATTAATTCCTACTTGGTCTGGTTTTTAACAGAGCGTGATCTTCACGACAGGGGTCTGTTGAGGTAAAACATTTAGCATCTAAAGAGAACCGCAAGAAAGATGTGTTGAGGCTCAAAGCGCTGAAAACAGAAAAAAATAAATAAATAATGGAAGACCCAAGCTTTACACAATCAACAGCTAGGAATACATGTGGACAAAGTGGGAAAAAGTGAGATTTGACACCATTTTTTTCTCTTTGAAGGTCTAGGTATTCTGCCAAGAGTGTGTAAGAACCAGTGCATTATTCAAGAGAGTGTCAAAAAATATTGCATTACAGCACTGTATTCTTGGCATCCCTTGCACTCACTAAATTCCACAGTCAGTCCACAGTAGGAAAAATCAACAAACATCAAATTTTCCATGGAAAGGTAAAGCAGTGCAAATTGCTGCTCTCTAAAGAAAAGGGATTTAGTCAACCTTAAGCTGGTCTCTGGTTGTTGGATGGTCAGCAAGACAAAGCTCTTCACCTTTCATACACTCCATGACTTGTTGTCTGAGGGCCTGTGCAGATTGCAATCATTGTGGGAACAATTAATTCCAAATTGTAACTTTTGTTGCATGGTTTGATAATTGCCTTTAACAAAGAGAGCAATCAGTAATTTGAGGTCTTAAAAAAAGACGCATAGTCAAGTCAAATTACTGACCTTAAACCAATTAAAATGCTGCAGCATGAGTTCAAGCAAGCCATGCATGCAAGGTATTCCAAAAATACCAATTAACTCCAAATTGCTGACTAAAGATTAATTGTCCAGAATAGTTGCTCCCAGATTAGAGCCTAGATAAACATTTGAATGAAGGCTATTTCCACTGAGAGTAACTAAGCTTAAAGGTTGACAGATTTCTCCACCTTACTCTCTGAGCAGTGATTTCAGAAGGAATTTATTTTAAATTTACTGGCACGTGTATTGGCACAGCTATGATTTCTTTCTCATTTCAAATGCATGTGACTTAGACTGTATTCATGTTGTGGATGCACAGAGCATAAAGCAGTAGCAGGGCATGCGCTGGATGTGCTGTTTCATTATTCTAATTGCGAGAGGCCGAAACCTCCCTTTGACGACATTATTGATGTTCAGTTTAATTGTGTGTTTTCTTCTTTCCAGCTCTAACAAATGTGAAATTGTGGGCCATTGACCGACAATGTTTTCAGACGATCATGATGAGGACAGGTCTAATCAAGCACACAGAGTATATGGAGTTTCTGAAAAGGTAAGGAACCAAGGCAAATTTCCAACAGTGACAGACAAGTAGAATAGGTCTTTGATCTGAAAAGCAATGAATTAATTACCAAAATGAATTCAGGGAATTGTCTGTGAGCTGTTTCTCGGATAATTCCTAACTCCTCTTTCTTCCCAGTAAATTGTACAACTCAACAATTATTTCTAGGGCATCATTGGAGGTGTCATTCAACCTACTGTGTCTGTATCATCATTTTAATGTTCTTATCTGAATTAGAGAGCCCTAACCAATAGCCACTTCTCTATAGTGAAACCTATTAACACTTAAAAGACCTGCAGATCCCTTTTTGGGGTCCTGCATGAGGTATAGGATGAAAGGAAGAGGCATCAAAAGACAGATGGAGAGCAGTGAGTGGTGATCAAAATGCATGAGATGCAGTTACCTTATAAACATCTCTTTTGCTTTTACTGTTCCACTTCTGTTTTACTATCGTCCACTTTGGCCTTCATCAAGCCAATTATGAAAATTATATCACATCTTCACACTCTTGCATGAAACCCTCAATACTTTTCCCATGACTCTGTGGCATGGCCAGAATTATTAGTTGATCTGTGTCCTCTCAGTCATTCACTCCTCCACAATTTTATTTAAATTATCCAAATCTCGGGGGCACACGTTCAGCCTAAATGACATTTCTCATGAGGAAACCTCATGAATCACTGTGATCATGATCAGGTACTGTCACTCTTGAGAGAGAGGTGCAGTGGCAGCTATTTTTAAGGCAGGGTAATGGGTACAGTGCACAGCAAGCCAGCTTTGAATTTCCAGCAAATTCATGTATGTCAGTACCCTCCAAAATAATCCATTCTGCTATTATAGAAATTACCCCTGTGGGTGTTTCTGGATATACAACATTTACAGAATACAGTATAGGTGAATTAAAAGTGCTTTTCAGCTAAAACTCACCGTCATGTTAGAAGGCAATTACATTTAATTCGTAGCAATTCATAGAATGCAATTTATTATGTGAAAGTCACAGTCTTTATACGTTCAGCCAGTCTTTTTCATTGCTTCTCTTAAACCTAAAACTTTTTGCAGCTTAGCTATAACTACTTCTGCTTTTTTCCTCTGATAGAGGACAATTATAATGCCTACAGTCATATATTGCAAGTCAGCAAAGCTTACATGCGGGTTCCTTAAAGCTTTTGAACATAATGATATTTTTTTTTTCTGGTGAAGACTCTATTCAGTCAGAATAAAGTCACTTTAGTTATTTCTGTTGTTAGAGTACCTTTTCTCAAATGAAGCTAGAATTTAAGACCAGTATGACCAAAACTTTTAACTTGATATAAAGCCCTATTAATCTTGCATGTCTAATACAGAACTTATTTTAGTGATATCTTTGACTCAAAAGGACATTTACACTCTCTTTACTGAGTGTATGAGCATATACTGTTCAGTATAACAGCTCTTGCCTATCAGCAGGTCGTATGTAATGGTCCAATAGATAGGCTAAGTAAATATTTAATAGATGTATATATTGCTTGTTTTGGGTTCACTTGGTGTGTTTGTTGTTCTGAGATTTATAACAGCGTTTGTCAATTTACAGTACACAGATAATTATATTCCTGTTTAATTTCCCAGAAACAGATCTAATAAAAGTAATAATAAGCACATAGAGGTCCCTGTCAGTTTTCTGAACACCCTTTAACTGCTGTGAAACTCTATGTTTGCTCTCACAAGTTGTGAAGATGAAAAACTGAGACAGAAAATCTCACATTGTACATAGGGGAATTAAATGCAGTTGCAAACATTGTTTTATTATCTTTTCCTGGAATAAACAGAGAGATGACAAACCAAAGGGAAAAAGATGAGACAATGTGTCTAAGTATGGTTATAGGAAGTAGATGAAAGATGATGTCATCCATAGGTGCTTAAACATTAACATTTTGGCTGCTGCCATGTTGGTCTTTTATGGATAAAACGTTGCAATACTAATAACTTATTAGCGAACCCTAGTAATTACATTCATGTGGGTGCAATGCACAGACACACATTTCTGCTGATTACTGCTTAGCACTGATTGATGCTAAGAAACCTACTAATAAAACGCTAGAATTTCATTCACCCAAACTGAAGCACACACTTCTTCGATGGTCTGTACCATAACATTAGTCAGCTCACACATTAGAAATGCTCCAAAATCCCCAACATCTGCCAGGACACCTGCCAATCAATGTGACCATGCCCCTTACTCTAGTATCCAGGTGGAAATAGACCATTCAGAGTAATTATCCATAAAGACCAAAACTGTATTTTTTACCAGGCTGTAAATATGGTTTTTGATGCTGTGAATCTGGGCATTTTAACATCTCAGCAAACGTGGCTGAAACAAGGCCTACCAGGTCAGATCTGGTCATGGCATGACTGCAAAATGTGAGTTGCAGACAGTTGGATGCTGACGTTGTTTCAACTTAGAAAAGAGGTTGGGTCAGACCGGCTCTTCCAGAGTTAGAAATGTAGGTCAGATTATTGCAATAAAGGAATTAAATTCCCTAAGTCTTTCTTTGTATTAAAAAAAAAGGACAACTAATCTGGTTAATGCACAGTCGTGAACACGCGTCCAAACAATGTCTTCTCCAAGTACACAGCCCACTCTTACAGCAACCTTTCTTTTTTTTAAAAAAAAAAATACCACTTTTAAGCAATTCATGGTTATGCACATCTAAATACCATCTCATTTGTTTGTTAACCCACAAGAACCCATGGTGACATTCATGTAACAAACACTTTACATTTTTTACAGCTGTGTGGGCATCTTGGTCTGTTGTATATCCCCCACAATTTTCCTGTAAGGAAAAATGAGTCTGGGGTCTTATGGGTTAATGCAACAGACTGTTTGAATTATGCCTTTTTAGTGTAAAGGTGCTATTATGTAGAGCAAATGATGAAATAGCTCAGTCGCATCAGAGGAGCCCTACAGAGGTGGAGGTCTTGATTTTGAGACACCTTTGTAGCATTTTTTTAACTTCTCATTCTTTCTATTGAGGATGTTTTCTTTATATGACTTTATTCTAATCGATAAAGACAAGCAATTCTTGAACACAGAGTTTCTCTTGCAAGACAGTCTAAACAATGTGGAGGCAATGTTTAAAAAACTATGTCTCTCCTGTGTATAGGGTATGTACGCATTGTCGGTTCAGCTTTTATTTTGAAACTATTTTTTTAATCATGACCTATCTATCTATCTATCTATCTATCTATCTATCTATCTATCTATCTATCTATCTATCTATCTATCTATCTCCTCCATTTTAGGTAATGTTTGGCTATAGAAGGAGGACTTAAAAGTACACACACGTTTCACTCAAGCAGCAGTACAGATACTTGAGTAAAAAAGACTGGTTGAAGTAATGATGCAAGTAAAGTACTCAAGTAAAAGTCAAAAAGTACAGGCTCTGAAAAGCACTCGAAGTGCAAATTAAAAAGGAGCTCTTGGAAGGACATTTCCTCCATATATTTTATGCAAACCTGACCGAACCTCATGTCATATTACTTTAGTATTAAAATAATATTAATACAAGGGGAAAAGAACTGTATAACTGTTGTCCGAGCTGAGTACAGAATGTACTCATCATAGATGGCTGCATCGACACCTAAACAGAAAAATGTTTAGTCACCTGTTAGCAGCTGGCCAATAGATCAGAGTATACCCAAATTTCTTTTGAAAGTAAACTCAGAAAAATGAGTATAGTTCTATTGAATGCATTTTTATGTCTTTTAGATCAGTTGCTGATGATGGCTACACCAATAGGAATAACTTTTATGTGATAATGTTCCCTTCATTTAGGTTTAAATTGGTTTGAAGTTTGAAGGTCTGCAATAATGCAAAATAACCAAAACTCCACCCAAATACCTTAATCCTGAAGTAAGGAGTTGTTTTGAAAATGTAAGAGGTAGAAAGTAGAGATACTTGTTTTAAAATGTCAAATAAAGCAAAAAAAGATACCAGAAAAGTGAATAGTCAAGTAAACTACAGTTACCTGAAAACTCTACTTAAGTACATTAAGTACGTATTTATACTATGTTGCTTCCCACCTCAGGCTGTAAAGCATATAATAAAGAAAGATTATTATCTGCCCATTGATTTTCAAAAGGCAAGAGGAAAAGCAATCATCAAACATTATGAAATCAGCACTTATTGTTACTTGCTTTTGTAGGTGTTTACAGGATTACAATACAAAATTGTTAAAATTGTATGCCATACCATTCCACAGTGCTTAAAATAACAAATGGGATACAGTAACCAAACGTCCCCACTGGCCTTGTACAATTACTTAGCTGTAACATAATTAAGCTGTTGAATCAGAAATTTACCGCGATAAACGCCTTTATTTGTGTCAACAGCTTCTCAGCTAAGGGGATTGAAAGCCGATATGTTTCATGTACAGTAGCATCATGTGTTCTTTGCCTAGCTGGTTAACTAGTGCCTTTGTTGAGGAAGCAATAACACAAGGATCAGCACAGTGGCTGCGACAAGATGGTTTAGATTACTGTAATAAAGCATGGAAAATTAAGGGGGAGGGGAGAGTGAGAGCGAGAGAGATGATATGGGGAGATTAGCTCTTTGTTAACCAACATGGGTTATTTTCTTTCCTGCTTGATAAACATTAGGCTAGTTCTATTTAGCAGTGTTGATAGCAAGCAGCATTCATTCAGGCTGCCAGGAAGCAATGGAACAAACACTACAGGCTCATAGTGGTGTACTCAACCGTAGGATCTGATGCCCTGCTGTGTAACTACTCATTTTGTCCATTTATGATAGAAGATTTATATTCACATACCATAATACAGGTGGCCCATTGAAAAATATTGAGTTGATGTGTTTCTGCTGCCTGTATCTGTTGTTTTGCCAATCACAGTCATACTTTGATTGAACAGCTCATGTCTAAAAATACTGTGAAAAAATAATGAAACAGCACAGCATGTGATGAAAGTCCTGTGTTTGACTTATTTCACCATCGCCTTTTTAAGGCTAAATATCCTCCTTTTTATTTTTACCAAAAAAAAAACCTTGACAGTCACCTGTTAGCAGCTGGCCAATAGATCAGAGTATACCCAAATTTCTTTTGAAACTAAATTCTTTATTGTGACACTAATAAATTTTGTAGTGTGGAGCAATGTAGCTATTGCATATTTTGCGTTGAAACTTCCTTTATTACTGTCGGAACACCACAAGTGGAATACTCCTACTGGTTAAATCCACAAGAACAAAGCCATTGTTTCTATGAAATCTGTTTAACTCCTTGAATGCTTGTATGCCAAATGAGGTGGAGTTTTTTTTTGAGCTAAACATGACTATGCCATGAGAATACAGGCATTTAAGTGTTATTTAAAAAGTGCATTAGAGTTCTTTGATTTTTAACCTTATATTGTATCCCTTCCAAAGAGCACCTCAAACAAAAGCTATTTGAATCTATTAAGCACTCCTACTCAAATACTCTATTTTTGGTCAGCTGATTCATAGTCAGTGAATACATTCATGTGAAAATGCAAGTACACTCTTGAGAAATGTTTGACTTTTTGACATATTTGGGGAGGGGAAACTGACACAGAGCCTGAAGATAAAATTGATACACTCGAGCAACACTACAAGGGAATTTAAGAAGACAAAAATAACTCATTCATGAAAAAGATCTCAAATCTCCCACAATGAGGCTTTTGCAAGGCCACTCCATAAGTCACCATCTCTTACGTTTGAGCCACCTTTTGGTGAATTTGCTAGTGTGCTCAGCCTAATCATACTGCTGAAAGGGCCTCTATCAGTTCAGCTTCAACTTTTGGACAGAAGACCTACCCCATGATTTTAAAGCACTCTTTGATATGATGCAAAATTAAATCAGTGAATTGGTTACTGGAGTAGGAAAGCAAAACATAACAATTTCAACATTTTGCTTTAAAGATTTTTCTCCTCAGTAGACATTTTGGGTCTGTATCACACATATCCACTGTGGCCAAACTTCAAATACTCTTTAACACCTGCACTCCTTCCCATTAATCTTACAGCATGTCACCTTCATGTCTGAATGAGCACCCTGGCCACTTTTCTGTTGTGACAGCAATGTGAGTTTCTCATGCTTTGTGCCCCTGTCAGCATGGCACAAGTCTTAAATAGCATGTAGTCACATTAACTGGTGAATAAACTGCACAATTCTCTTATTCTCGTACAGCTTTCTCCACTCACTAAAAATATGATTGTTCAAATTGTTTCTAATTTGCGGTAAAATAGAGATTTGTTTTTCCTCATGGCCACAAGTACAACTTGGCTTTTACACTTCTTCTTTTTCAGCTGCTCTCTTTAGGGTTCGCCATAGTGGATCACTTTTCTGTCTCTTGCACATGTAGCAAACAGTGCACTTGCCCAGTGCTCTTCCCTACTGTGTAGGGATGTCTGAATGAAGCTTTGACATAAAAGTGACCTTTGACACATTAGCAAACTTTTTTCCTCAAATATTATTTGGGCACATTTATTTATTTTTTCAATTTTAGGTACATACATTTTTAAGTTCCTACAGTTTTTAAAAAAGTAATTTAGAATATAAAAATGGCGAAAATGACTGCTTTATGCTTTGTTTTTGTCATATTTGTTTCAGAGGATTAGGTTTTTTTTGTGCACACAGTTACACTGCTTTCTACATTTTTATGAAAAAACAAAAGGCTTAATCAGTAATATATTCAGTATGCACAAACTTATGTATTCTCCTGTATTAAAAGCCCCTTTTTTGTTCTTCTGCAGTGTGCCCTCATTCCATGGTTTACAGGAAGATATTCTGAGCAAGATCGCTGATGTTCTTGAGGAGGTAAGTGCCTTATTGTATCTGACATCTGCAGCCTATTTCAAACATCTTGAAAAATTGTCATACATTCACTTTCTTTTATTGTGGTGAGAGAAGGGAGCTGGCAGGGGAATGAAGACACATTCCAGATGACGTGCACAGTAGACATTTTTTTAGGTGTTCAGTGGGACAACCTGTTCAGAATTGGGACTTTAGAGAAAACGTTGCTCTTTAGTATCCTAGTAGAGTGGTGGTGATGATGAACTGAATTTCTCACCCACTAAGAGTGGAATTTAAGGATATCTGTCCAGTAGAACCGGTAGAAACAGGTCAGCTGTCAAATGGGGTCAAACAAGCAACACAAGTTGACACTGTTACATTGTTGCTTAAAGTGTAGGGTGGTATCAATGTTGAACTTAAGTAACTAGCTATATTAACCACTTTCTCTTATTAGAACACAACATAGAACACTACGAGCATTCTGATATGTATTGTGGCATTCATTACTTTCCATTCATTCACCCTGATAAGGAAATTAGTGTATTCTTTGAACTGCTTGCTTGAGTGGTATAATCCATCAAAATGGACAACATTCCATTATCCATTCCATTTATATTTTGTAATGCAGTTTAATTGCAGATTGATGTTTGATTTAAAAAAAATACTGCATTATCCAATAACTGTAATTAAACTTTAACAAAAGTATTGCTGGATCATTGAGTTTACTGTGATGGATTAAAAACCTAAGGGAAGATTCAACAATCTGCTAATTGAACTTAATTTCATATGTTATTGAATGAAAACTAATGGCTGTCCAGAAGGTTAAAAAATTAAGAATCTAAAACACTACAACATATTTTGTAGAATGGAGAGTAGTTGTCTTTTGCAAATATCTGTATGGGACAAGACGTGTGAAATCAGTGATGTTTGTGATTTTCCCAGCAGTTTTCAGTATGTGTCTAATTTGATTTGGCCCATTCAGAGCAAACAATAGTTTTTTGTATTCAAAGAATTTCTTTTAAATATGAGAAACACCAAAGGTTGGAGCCACTGGGTCACATATTAGTTAAATCCTTTATACTGTCTTATTTCTTATACCATATTAGATCCTCAAAAATCATTTTGGTCTCTGCCTGAGTTTTAACTATGTGGATATATGATTTTCTTTTATCTCCTTAAAATATGCTTGGGGAAAGAACTAATTTACATTAATATGTAAGCATGAACTACACATCACAGCTGCAAAATACTGTTAACTAGAAACTGTGCTTCTGAGTGATGCACAGCAAACAGGAAAGTTACTGTTTAGTATAAAGTATAAGGTACCTTTCCTGGGTGAAATTGTGTGAATGAAAATCTGGCAAATGTCAGGCCGTCTGTGGATTCTATTTATGATCTAACAGGAAATACTGAGCTCTGTCCTTTGTCTAGACTTGTGGTCAGAGGTGCAGCATTTTACTGGGGAAACAAAAACTGATAAAGGTTAGCCTGTTGTCCTTGTGCTATTGTCCTAAATCATTGCTAAATTGTTGTTATGCACATTATTTAAGACAAGTAAGACAAATAAAAGAAATACAGGAGGAAGGTGGAGGGGATGCTACAGCTGAACAAGTGAGAGAGTCTAGAGTGGCATGAAGACAATCACTGGTTTAAGAACAAACAGTGCCAGAGGTGTTGAAGGCAGTGTGAGGTGGGCCAGTGACCTAAATCTGTTCTTTAATAGATTTGACTCTGTGGCAGCGGCCCACACCTCCACCCCTCCTGCTGTTGGCCTGAAACCACCAGCCACTCCCTCCCTCCCTCCCACCACCTCCTCCTCATGGTCCCACAACCTCCTACCCTGACCCCCTAGGCTCACTGCACTCCTTACACCCTTGATCCTAACACTTCTACCTCTCCACCACCTGTCACCTTCACTGTTGACCTGAGGCAGAGACAGCTTATGAGACTCCACTTAGGCAAGTTTGCAAGCCCTGATGGTGTAAGCCTCAGGGTCCTCAAAGCTTATGCCCCCCAGCTTTCTGGAATAATACAGCACTTGTTTTAGATGAGGCTTAATCTGCAAAAGGTCCCTATGCTATGGAAGAGGTTGTGCCTCGTGTCTGTGCCATAGTCGTCACACCTCAGTGGCCTTTAAGGACTAGAGACCCGAGGCCTTTACATCACACATCATGAAGACTCATCTTGGACCAGCTCCGGCCCATTGTCAGCACCCTAATGGACCCTCTCCAGTTCACCTACCAACCCCTGACTTGGAGTTGAGGATGCCATTATCTACCTGCTCAACCGCATCTACACCAACTTATCCAAGCCAATGAGCACTGTTAGGGTCATGATTTTTTACTTCTCCAGTGCATTCAACACCATCAGGCCAGCTCTACTGGGTGAGAAGCTGACTGCGATGCAGGTGGATGCCTGCCTTGTGGACTGGATAATTGACTACCTGACTAGCAGAACACAGCATGTGCATCTGCAGCATTGTGTGTTGGACAATGTGGTCAGCAATACTGCAGTCCTGCAGGGGACTGTTCTCTCTCTGTTTCTCTTCACCCTCTACATCACGGACTTTTAGCTACTGCACAGAGATCTGCCACCTTCAGAAGTTTTCTCATGATTCTGCAGTAGTGGGGTGTATCAGAGAGAGTGATGAGGATGAGTACAGGACTGTAGTTGACAACTTTGTCATGTGGTACAAACAAATCCATCTGCAGATTAACGTGACAAAGACTAAAGAACTGGTTGTGGACATGATAAACATAACACACACAAAGGACAAAAACACCAGTGACCCCTGTTTCAATCAATATGGTCTGTGTGGAGATAGCGAATTACGACAAATACCTTGGTGTTCACATTAAAAATAAACTGGACTTCATTAAACACACAGAAGCTAGCCACAAGAAATTCGAACCAGCTGTTTTAGCTAATTACAGACCGATTTCCAACCTTCCTTTCATTTCAAAAATTCTTGAAGGAGTTGTTACAGAACAGCTGTGTGATCACTTGCAAAGGAATGGTTTATTTGAAGAGTTTCAGTCAGGATTTAGAGTTCATCGTAGCACAGAAACAGCAGTAGTGAAGGTTACTAATTATATTCTGAGAGCTTCTGACAGTGGACTCGTCTCTGTGCTTGTTCTCCTAGACCTCAGTGCAGCATCTGATACAGTCAACCACAACATCTTACTACAGAGACTAGGATTCTCTGTTGGTATTAAAGGGAATACATTACATTGGTTTGAATCTTATTTATCTGGCAAATTCCAATTAGTGTATGCAAATGAGTAGGCTTCCTCACACACAAAAGTTAGTCAGGGAGTCCCACAGGGTTCTGTGCTGGGACCAATACTTTTTACGTTATACATGCATGACACAGCTGAGGTTATTGTATTTGGCCCTAAAAACCTCAGAAACACCCTTTCTAACCAGATACTTACTCTGTAGAGCATTACTTTGGCCTCCAGTGACACTGTGAAGAATCTTGGAGTCATTTTTGACCAGGATATGTCCATTAATGCTCACATTAAACAAATGGAGGACTGCCTTTTATCATCTTCGCAATATTGCCAAAATTAGAAACATCCTGTCTCAGAGTGATGCTGAAAAACTCGTTCATGCATTTATTACTTCCAGGCCTGATTATTGTAATTCATTGTTATCTGGCTGTTCTAAAAGCTCCCTAAAAAACCTTCTGTTGATCCAAAATGTTGCAGCGAGAGTACTGACAGGGACAAGAAGGAGAGATTTTATTTCCCCTATATTGGCTTCTCTTCATTGGCTCACTGTTGAATCTAAAATTTAACTTAAAATATTTTACTTACTTAAAAATTTTAAACAACCAGACCCCATCCTATCTTAAGACCGCATTGTACCATATTTTCCCAATAAAGCACTTCGCTCCCAGGCTGCAGGCCTATTTGTGGTTCCTAAAGTACAATGGGAGGCAGAGCCTTCAGCTATCAGGCCCCTCGCCTATGGAACCAGCTCCCAGTTTGTACTGTATTCGGAAAGCAGACACCCTCTCTACATTTAAGATTAGACTTAAAACTTTCCTTTTTGATAAAGCTTATAGTTAGAGCTTAGTTATGCTGCAATAGGTTTAGGCTTCTTATGATGTGTTGGGCATTTCTTCTCCACCCACCTCTTTTCACTCCCCGGGCATTTATTTGTTACTGCTGCATGTCATTGAATGTTGTCTTCTCTCTCTCATAGTCTGCGTCTCTCTTTGCTCTCCTTTCTCTCTTCTCTCTCCCCTCACCCCCATTCGGTCGAGGCAGATGGCTGCCCCTTTCTGAGCCTGGTTCTGTGGTGGTCTCTTCCTGTTAAAAGGGAGTTTTTCCTTCCCATGGTTGCTGAGTGCTTGCTTATAGAAGATCGTCTGTTTGTTGGGGTTTTCTCTCTAACACTGTAGGTTCTTTACTTTACAGTGTGAAGTGCCTTGAGGCGACTTTTGTTTTGAATTGGCGCTATATGAATAAAATTGAATTGAAGAAGGCCCAGAGCTGTCTCTAATTTTTGAGACGACTCAGGTCCTTCAATATCTGCCGGATGATACTCAGGATATTTTATGAGTCTGTGGTAGCCAGTGACATCCTCTATGCTGTAGTGTGCTGGGGCAGCAGACTAAGAGTAGCGGACAATAACAGACTCAACAAACTGATCCACAAGGCCAGTAACACCCTGGGTGTTGAGCTGGACTCTCTGACAGTGGTGTCAGAAAGGAGGGTTCTGTCCAGGTTAAGGAAAATGTTGGACAATCCCTAGGACACGGGAGCACATTCAGCAGCAGACTTTACTGTGACCCCTTGACATTTTCACATTGTAAATATTGTGACCCTTGACATTTTCACATTGGAAATATTCATATTTTACATATTGTACAGAGTTTAAGTTTAGAGTTATTTATAGTATATATGGCAATTAATACAGACAGGTTTATTTTTTATTTATTTTCATCATATTTCTTATCTCTCATATTCATATCGACTGCCTTTCAAATTTATATTTATTTATATATGGCCGAGCATCTGTGACAACATACAGTTTCCCCCCTGGGATTAATAAAGTAATCTGATTCCGATTTTTCTAAGTTATATAAGTTATTTACTAAAATCTACTAGAAAATTGCCTTGGAGGGAATGCATTATCTTACTCTGGAGGTTATTTTCAACGCAAACCATGAATGTATGTGTGAAAGTCTTTATTTTTGTGTTTAAGACTTGTGTTACACGGACTGCTAGCCTGGAGCCTACTCAGTAGATGCTGGGATACATTCCAGTACCCACAACCCTGAATTGGATTTCTAGGTGGAGAAAATCTGATTGATAGATGGATATCCTGTGTTAATTTTTCTCTTGGGAAGTAGCTGTGATTTCCCTTCATATTTCATGCAGCAGCACTCATTTTTTTATTCAGTTTCTTTACCTGCCTATTCATATTCAAGGTCACAGAGCACATCCAAGAAAGCAGTGGGTGGAAGGTAGCGAAACATCCTGGATAGTTTGCCAGTCTGTGATTTTAACAAGGAAGAAATATCTAATTGTGATTTATATCACTGCACCCATTTCAGGTTTCCCTCCTCTAAAGAGTATTTTTTGTCTCTGGTGAGAGTGTTTCACTTCCAATATACCTGTAAAAAAGAGACAAAATAATTACCATGAGCCTGAATAATTCTTCTCTTCTCTTCTCTTCTCTTCTCTTCTCTTCTCTTCTCTTCTCTTCTCTTCTCTTCTGACAGACACATTATGAAGATGGAGAGTACATCATCAGACAGGGTGCCAGAGGAGACACCTTCTTCATCATCAGTAAAGGAAAGGTGAGGACATTGCCTCCAGTCTACCACCAAAATAATCATCAACTGACATCACAATGCAGAGCATCATGAGGCACCTATCTTTGAAGAAAAGGGTGGTATTTTTGGGTGGAAGTTGGCTGTCATCAGTCACATAGGTTAAAGGAGAAGTCAGAAAGAAGCACTGCCTCTTTCATCATCTCTTTCAGCAGTGACGGGAGTGTCTTGGAAGGAGAATAGAGTCATTTTGACTTCACTTTTCAGTAATCACCACTGACTTTCACACTGAGCGCAGTCCTGTCTGGCTTCAACACTGTTGGAGGGCTTTCACATAATTTTTGTGAAAATGTTTTGATGCCAGGATGACTGCAAGTCTCCCTCTTCATTTTCTTTCAGCTTGTTATCTTCAGCTGCTCCACTCTTTTCCTGTACTTCCTTCAAAACCTCTTTCCAATCTGTCAAATCCAAAAGCTCACAAGCTTTGCTTTCAGCAGGTATAGCCATAAATCTATCAATTAATGGCACCTGGCAGGGGTTTAAAATGCCCTTCTTCCACCACCTTAATATTTCTCTCAATCGATTAATAAATGTAAATTTTGGTTTGTCCAATTCTGTTTCCTTCTTCTTGTACCATTTAGGGTCATAGCATGGTCCATTTAATACCCTTTCTTTCACCTTTTAAAAATATTGCCCACTTATACTCACATAACTTTTTTGTAAAGTGGGCAGTGCAGTAATAAGAATGTGGTAGTACTAAATTGTCCTTTATTGTCCTTTGGTGAATATCATCCTATCCACAAATCGACAGAATTTTCCAGTAGTCCACATATTCAGAATGTGTCTGAAAAAATTAAGATACATTATCTTTTTCATCTTTTTCTTTTACTCATCTTTGGCACTCACCAGATGCTGTAAATTTCACATGTCAAGCAAAGTTACACTGCACACCAGGACGGTCATGAATATGTAGATGAAGAAATAAACATGCCCACATTCATACACACGCACACACTTCCTATGTAGACTACTTTGTCTAGAGGACATTCAACCAGATTGGACATAAACCAGCGCACATGCAATAGGCCCTTTGGCCAACACTTTGTACCTCTTCGCTTCCTGTCTTTGTTTTGTGTCTGCTCCCACATGAATAATTATGCTGTCACTCAGGTGTAGGCAGTGTGCTGGTGCTGGATATTCTGCTACATCTGTGCTGACTAATGGATGAAGACAAGATCCTTCATTCAGCAGAACAATCATCTCCATTCACTTCCTCTAAAATCTACTCAAGTGCGATCACTTTGAATTGTAAAGTCTTCTGGCTCAGCAGACTGCCATCACTCATGTGTCATCTGGCCTGTGGTGCCTCCCAGATCCTTCATGGCAATGTCAGTTACCTGTTTGAAACAGGCCAGTGTTATAGCAGTGTTTTTCTCTTGTTTCTAACAGTGTGATTCACCTGACATTTAAGGCATGATTAACGTTCTTTGAATGCTATCAACTTAAATGTTGTCCATCTCTTTAACACATCTATATGACATACATTGTATGGCCACAGGAAATTTTATGACATCCCATTCTAAATCCAAAGGCATAAATATGGAGTTGATGCAACCCCCCCTCAATACTCCATAGCATTATCCCACCAATCTTGACAGTTGGTACAATGCAGTCAGGCAGGTAACATTCTTTAGCATTTACCAAACCCGGACACATCCATCAGACTGCCAAATAGAAGCATGATAAATCTCTCACAGAACATGTTACTATTGCTACAGAGGGCAGTGGTGGCATCCTTTATAGTACTCCATCTGACACTTGGATGTAAGGATTGCATGCACTTGCTCAGTCATGGAAACCCATGCCATGAAGCTTGGAGCTCTGTTTATGTGCTAATGTTAATACCAGTGCACTGGTGATTTTTTATGCACCTCAGCACTCACTTAATGTGGACTGCCCTTCTTTGCTGAGTTGCTGTGAATCATAAAGGCTTCCAATAATTACAATAATACCACTTACAGTAGATCGTAGACTCTCTAGGAGGGAAGAAATTTCATGAACTGACTTGCTGCAACAGTGGCATCCTATTACGGTACCATGCTCAAATTCAGTGAGCTCTTCATAACAACCGTTCTTCATAAATGTTTGTAAACACAGACTGCATGGCTAGGTGCTTGACTTTATACACCTGTAGCAATGGGACTGAATCAGACACCTGAATTCATTAATAAGGAGATGTGTCCCAATGCTTTTGTCCATATAGTGTATGTCAACCTTTCTTTCTTTATTCTTGTTCTGTCTCATTTTACATTTTCTTTCTTTTGTTAGGTCAATGTGACTAGGGAAGACTTGCCCAACGGAGAGCCTGTCTACCTCCGCAGCCTTGGAAAAGGAGACTGGTTTGGAGAAAAAGCACTGCAAGGGTAAGAGTGTTCCTAATAACTCTGCCTCTTCCAATATAAATCTCCTGTCTTCCATTCTTTCACTGCTTTCCTTCTAGTGTTCACTCCCAACCTGTCTTTTATCTCTTTCCTCCTACTGTTAACGTGCATCTTAGCCTCCAACTCTTATCAATCTCCTTTCTTTCTACCACTCAGTCTTCTTGATAGCCATGATAACTTGATAAATGTTTGGAATTTCTTAAAGCTGGGTGAACATTATATTAAATGACTGACTATAGATGTTCAAGACACATTTCAAGACATGTGGCACAATAATAATTTCTCTGGACCAATGGAAGTTTTTTAAAATTTGATATCAGAAAGATGAACGGCTCCCTGTGAATCCAAATGTGTTTTTTTCCCTGGCATTTCTTATGTATCTAAAAATATGTCAGTGTGAGTTTTGATCCAAAGTTGCCAGTGTGAGCATTTTAATGTGTTTGGTTATGTAATCATTTTCCCATCTGTGTAAATAGCACAATTAGCTGCAGATGCGACTATTTTACCCCCAGCCCTTTTTTTGAGAGAGTATAAATAGGAGTACATGCAATAACTGTGGCACAGTCATCTTTCTCATGCTCTATTTTTGTCTAAATCAAGAGGAAGGAAAAAAGTGTTTATGTTTAAGTGACAACGGAGATCCCTTGAAAAAACACCAAGTGACAACCCGTCTGTGCTATTTTGCACACATCTAAATCACTCATACAAAAAAACTACAGGGAAAACAGGTTTTATTGTGACTCGAGACAGTCACAAAATACCAGCTCAAGTCTCATTTAATTTAGGCAGCATTATCTATGTGCTTCTTAGATTCTTTTCTTCTTATTTTGTTTCTTGGTTGTGCATTGTGCTATCAAGGACATCTTCATGGTGTCCTTGGCTGTAAAAATTAAATTCTGCTCCCTTATATGAACATTTGTGTGAATTATGCAATAATAATTGCCGTTCCTAACAGCACTGCATGTGGACAGTAATGCTCAGGGAACAAGCAGACGTAAACCAAGATTGTACACTTCCAACATTACATACCTTTGTACTTTATTAGCCTGTATCAGCAGATTGGATTCTACCTTTGAAGATCTACTCTTGCTAGTTTTAAGTAACTATACTGTATATTTTGTGGGTATCAAATGATTCATGTCTGTTTCCAACATTTAGTGAGATCTAAGTGCTCAAATACTTTCACTGTAGACTCTTCAGTGTTGCTGGCCAAGACCATTGCCCTGAAGTGATATTTTTAACCCGCTGTTTGTTCTTTCATGTCAGGATTGTTCCTTTCCATGGACAATGTATTATTTAAACTGAGGGAGTGAGGAGACAGAAAATAGTCTGAAGTGTATTATGTCTGGGAGGATCATGTAGAAACAGAGAAGATATGCACTCATGCATGCACATTTGACTGCATGCATAGGCATAGACAGCAGTGTAAGAATGAAAAATAATGAAGATGTCGCCATCTTGTGGCTGTTGAATGTGAAAGCCACATCAAATCAACTCTCAAACTCTCACACTCTTCACTTCAAAGCAAACAGACTAAACTAAAGCGGCGTCCTGCAGAAAATAAATTCCAGCTTATGTACTGTCAAAACAATAAATTATGTATACTGTAGATCAGAGGTTCTTAAAGTTTTGAGAACTGAGTGCCAACTTTTATTTGTCTGAGGGCTATACAGGAAAATTGCACACATCAAACACTTTTTTGTATTTGTAATGTGTCTGTTCAGTAAATGGTAGTTTATGTTGGCACTTGTGGTTTTTGCCTTATGTAGTAGTTTTTTGTTTTAACAAACAGTAAGGTGACTGTTAGTTGTCTTTTTTTCCAAACCACATACATTTGCCTGACATTTGTCATTGGTGTTTGTTAGAAAGATTTGGTTAGCTCTGATGGCTGGAACAAAGTGGATGAAAGTGAAAAGAAATGCTGTCTTGGTCCTGTTCTGCACCACTTTAATCAAAGTGTGACATGGACTGAAGATAAATTGAATGTAAAGTAGTGCAATCTTTTCTTTCTTGTCACATAGCAGGTTAACAAGGGCTGTCACTGGCCTGCAGGCTGCACTTTGAGAACTGTGGCTCTAGATGTTAGATGTGGTGTTCAGGCAACAGCTTGAATTGCATATATGGTTGGGCTTTCCCTAAATATAAAAGCTAATGACTAAAAGATAAAAGATGACAGAGCATTAAAATGCACGTGGGAGATGTTAAGCTTAGAAAGCTTGATTTCTGAGAGGTGGGAGAAGTCTGTTGTTGCTTTTTTTATCTTTAACATAGATATGGTATAAATATGCTCTTTGATGAATAAAGGTAGGACACAAATTTATAATACATAAGGAATGGAGCAGCTCTGCTGCTTTTGTCTTAAACCTTTTTAACCTTCCTTGAACTCAGTGACTTCTTATAGTGCTATTGAAATTATTTCAAGGAAAAAATCTTTATCACACTGATAACAGTTTTTGTGCAGAATGAGCCTTAACATTAATATCTGATTTACCACTCCTATCCTTATGGGTTCTTTGTAGTGTAGTGGTTTATATATTTGCCTTGCAATCAAAAGGTCCCTGGTTTGAGTCCAGGTGGGGACAAAAGAAGGGCATCTGGTGTAAAAACTGTCCCACATTACTGATGCAGATTTAGCTGCTGTGCTGACCCCATGGGAATATACAAGGGAGCAAGCTCTTCAAAGCATCCTTAAGAGTATCTCATGCTTTAATCAAAGAAAACACTTTTGTCCAATAAACTGTTCTCCTAAGCTCACTGCCTCTTGTCGCAAACGCCTTTGTCTCACAGTGTCTTGAGTCAGAGAAGCTTATTTAACTACACCTTTGATGGTCAAGGGTGTCTTGCTAATTTAAACGATGGAGATGCTGGCCATTTTCAAACTAGGCTTTTGATCAGAGGGCTCTTCTGCTGGGCCATCTTTCTAATTAGGAGTTAACTGTGCATGTCCTTGCTCATGAAACTCAATAGCCCCTACTCAAAGGCTACTCTGTCCATCTGAAGACATTGCCTTTGATCTGTGAGAACAACATATTTACAAATCAAAGTCTGTTCCCCTGCCTGCTGTAATGGTTTGTTAGGGCTTGTGTGAGTACTGGGGTGTGATGTGTGTACATTAAAGCAGTGGGAGACATATCAGATTACACGTTTTCTCTAAAGGGTTTGAACATGTATAGCCCTGAATTAAAACAGTGTATACATACCTCATCCTAGTAGGCGGATGTTCCAGGAAGACATGTACGTTTGTACGTAATCAACAGCATATCTGATGTTACATTCTTCCCATTATTGTGAAGCGTGAACTTTTAGTCGAGGAGTAAGACCATCAATAACACAGACAATGTGCGACCTGACCCCCAATCCTGAATGAAATTTTGTGTGTGTATGATTGTGAGGGATGTTCCAGCTGAAGTACTTGAGGTGCTGTTTAAAAAAAGAATTCTGATGTAATTGAGAGAAATATGATTTGTATCAGTGTCAGAACACCTTCAGACCAACACTAGCACTCTGACTTTGAGAGTTTATGATAGTGTGGGTATATTGTCATAGGTCTGATTAGAGAAAAACGTTAGAAGCCACACAGGTTTTAGTCATGCCCACTGTTTTGCCCCAGGGATTGCATTGTTGGTCCATCACCTTGGTCTAGACTCAAACTCTCACAACAACTACTGAATGGATTGCACTAAAACTTGATTGCCCTGAAAATATGATTATTGTATCCCTGAAAGCAGGGATATGAAGGAACCATCAGCACCCTTCCTTTGTGTTGTTCACAATAGCACAAAACTATTTGATGCAGGATTCTGAATTTTGGCACAGTGATAGAGCTTCATGAGATCTGGAATTAATTAGATTTTCAGCCATTTTAAAAATAGGGATTTGCCTGTGGTGCTATCTATAAAAATTGTTACATTTTTAGCTGTATCTCTGTGACTATTTATCTGATCTGCACTAAACAAAAAAAATTGATCCTGGGATCATATACTTTCATGTTGACACCATGTCATGTTTGCCACTATTAGTGTCTGCTGTTGCTGTGGCCGAAATTGGTTAAAAAAAAAATTCAGGGATATTATTGAATCAACTTCTTTAATGCACATGTTGGTTCTTAATCATCCAATTTGCATTAAAAGAAAGAAAAAACTGACTATCCTCACATCACATCAGGTGGGTCAGGTTCAGGTCAGCATTCATGAAAACATTGGTGCTTTTTGGGGAAATACTTTTAGTGGTTGCATAGCCACTGAAGAGAGTAAATATTTTGGCTGCTGAAATGACATTTCCATCAGCCTAAGCTGTGCTTTGGCTTTATTTTGCAACAGCATGCAAAAACACTAAAGGCTGAACATGATAAACATTTTACTTACTAAGCATCAGCATATTATGTTGTCATTGTGAGCATGTTAAGATATCAGATGTCAATACATTGTCACTCAGCTCCTAGCTAGTCAGTTTCCTGTGACATTTTTCATTGCATCAGACCATCAATGCAAACTGTTTTATGCTGCTGCATAAAATCATCACTTTCCATTCACTCCAAGCCATACCATCAGTCTATTAGTCAATTTCCCCTGAGCCACTTTTGTCATTTAGTTTTACTAAGAGTTTATGTAGTTTACATTTCTGTGTTATATTCTTATCTGCATTCTCTGTATACAGTGGGTACAGACAGCATTCAGACCCCTTTAAATTTTTCACTCTTTGTGTCATTGCAGCCATTTGCCAAAATCAAAAAAGTTCATTTTATTTCTCATTAATGTACACTCAGCACCCCATCTTAACAGAAAAAAAACAGAAATGTAGAATTTTTTGCAAATTTATTAAAAAAGAAAAACTGAAATATCACATGGTCATAAGTATTCAGACCCTTTGCAGTGACACTCATATTTAACTCACATGCTGTCCATTTCTTCTGATCCTCCTTGAGATGGTTCTGCTCCTTCATTGGA
>VUQH01013051.1:1855-50504 GCA_015106775.1 Etroplus canarensis
GCAGGTCCTTCTGTTTTCTGTTGTGCCCCCACCCCAAAAAAACTGACTGCTCTTCTCTCCAAGCTAAAGCCAGAGAGAGAGAGAGAGAGAGAGAGAGAGAGAGAGAGAGAGAGAGAGAGAGAGAGAGAGAGAGAGAGAGAGAGAGAGTGTGAGTGAGTGAGTGAGTGTGTGTGTGTGTGTGTGTGTGTGTGTGTGTGTGTGCGCGTGTGTGTCTGGGTGTTTGTTTTTCAGAGGGATGGATTATTTTGCAAGGACTGCTCCTGGGTATTTGATCTGAAAAGCTATTACGATCATTGCGATTAGAATTAATTACATTATGAGCTACAGGAATTGTGAAAGAGGTACTTGATGTGCCTCCTTGTAGAGAGAGGAATCATAAATGCACACACATCCAATAATTCCTCGAGAGCAGCGAGATGAAATTAATAGTGCAACAAAATTGGCAACCTCAAGGCCATTACTAATAAATAAAATAATAAAAATTAAACACCCTTGCATATCTGTGCTGTAAAAAATAACAAAACAATATTGACTTCTCTGGTCCTTTGCAGCAGCTCCTCCTTCCACATATCAGTGATCCCTATCTAATACAAAGGCCCCAGCCTTTGCATGGCTACCATGATGACCCGTGTTCATGAGGAGGTGAGAGCTGATCATTTTGTTCCGATGTAGTGAGCCGTGACAGGCAGCAGTGCGGGAACGAGGTTAGGGGGTGGGGGTGCAGAGGGGAAAAGGGAGGAGAGGAAGGCCACAGAGGGATCCACCAGAAGCAGCACAGAGTCGAGCCAGACTGAGGGGACCAGCCTTTCCCGCTGCTTCCTTCCCGTGCTCTTGGCCAGCTGAGCAATCAGGTCACCTCTCTTTCCCGTGTCGCTTCTGGTCAATTGTTCTCCTCTTTCTCTCTTTCTCTTCCTCCTCTCCTCCAAGTGCCACAGCCTGCAGCTGTTGCGGCTGATGTCATTTTTTGATAGGATTTTGTCTGTGCCTGCTTGTTGGTTGCTGCCTCTCTGCCTAAACAAATTCAAACACGGTGAGGGCTCATTTAAACAGGCGCATTCTGTGCACATGATGGTCTTTCATGTGGGACGCATGAAGGGGAGGAGGAGCAAATGCAACACTGCTCTCATGCAAACCTGAGATGGCATGCAAATTCAGATTTGTTCCTTCAAGTTCTTCCTGGTATGCTTAAGAAAAGATGCTTGCTTAATGATGTAACAACACAGTAACACATTAATATAAGCGATCTCCATTCATACAAGCACATTTGCAATGTTTGTTCTTGATCCAGAGTAGCCAAAGCCTAAAGCATGCACGTCTGACCTCCTACAACCACTCTTAAGTTCCATTCCTCAAGCTAAATATCAGCTCATACTGTAAGCACACTTGAAATTAAATTTGCAATATAATATCAAGGCTCCATCCTGAGGGTGCTTCAGGAAAATCCTTGGCAGAAACTAATACAGCATTTGCTTTGAGCTATGAAGAGAGACATATAGAGGGAGTTGCAATGATGATAGCTGACAGTTAATTCCCAGCTTTGATGTACTCCAAGATCGTCAAGAAGAAAACTCTCCTGCATGAGTGTGCTGGAGACTTTATGTCAGAGACAGATCAGATCATGTTCTGGCTTGTTCAAAGATCAAGAATATTTACATTATTGGCTCAAATGGCATCCAAAGGAGTACATCGTCATCATCAAGGGCAGAACGGGACATGCCGGTAGATTTGGCACCTTCTCATCCCTAAAAAGACAGATAAATATGATCACTGGAGTCTCTCTTCTGCGCCTTAAAATGAGTAGTCTCACGAGATTGAACAGACTTTAGAAACAACAGTCCATCAAAACCAAGAAAAAGATACATAAAAAATGTCTACATCTGTAACAATGTGATGCAACTATTGCCTGACCTTGAAATAACTGCCACTTATGAAAAGCTGTTTTGGTATGAGAGACACCGATTATAGCCCATTTCTAGGCCAGCACATAATCAGTGTCCAAGTTCCAAATCAATGACCTACTTCCAAGCACATACACACATATCCACTGCACATATGCTCTGAGGCAAAACTCTTTTAACAGCTTAATGTGGAGAAAGGCAGAAATCAAATTGAGCCGACACTTTGTTTTGATCTGAAATTTTATCTGAGTGTAGATTTTTGGACACCCAAATAAGGGCAGCATGATTTCATAACAGCAGGCAGAGCAGTAGAGGCCCTCTGCTGAGCTGCTTGTGTTATTTTGACACTGGCTGGCAGCGAGGGGGGCAGTCGGGTCACGAGCGCCAGCGCTTTTACTAGTGAGAGTAGTTCAGAGCTGACCTGAATAAAGTGGAGAAACAGTCGGCACTGACTTCCACAGCCTCCCGCACTGTAAGGAAATGTGAGTGGCGGCTTGCTTGGTGAGGTCAAGTCTGCACAGAGCGCAGCCCCAGCATGCCAGTTCTTAATGCAGGGTGGGCTATTTACAGAAACACCCCCCCCCCACTGCCTCTCCTGCTCCCCACGACTTGCCTCTACAACCCCCTCAAGCTGATCCACCACCACACAGCTCCATGTACCATGAAGTCATGCAGACAGATGGCAGAGACTTTATAGAGAATTCAGCTGTCTTCTATAACCAGGAAATACTTCTAAGTGTATCTTTTAAATGAGATCTCATTTGACCTGTGGGTATAAACATTCAATGTGAGGCAGAGGAGACAGGGAGGCTAAATGAGCTGTCCATACATACACAATCTGCTGTCATGTGTAAGAGCCCGAGATGGACTGCGGGCTAATGACACAGACAGAAAGGCTGCCATGATTTAACAAATGGAGGACACTAGGTTACATGTGCCCTAAGTTTTCAGTTGTAAGACTTCCCTCTTCAATGCGGCGGTTCTCCCAAATGGCAAAAACATTTTTATTTTCCACTTAGACTAGGTTCACATATTTCATCTCTAAACTCTGCCCGTATGAAATAGCTGTTAGTTACTTTAACTATTCCTCCTTTCCATACTGCCTGCGGAGAGAGCCCAGCCATATGACGCTTCAGCAGCCTGATTTAGACAAACCATGCAGATTATTTCCAGAGTTATAGTCAGGAACTGAGATCGTTTTGTTTGTATTTTTCAGGCTTTAATATGTGCATTTTTGAGATTTCTGCTGACATCACTGTAAACCGTTTTCCCTTGGCTATTTATTTCTACTAGGTCTTCAACAAGTTCGCTGTAGTGGACTGGAGCAAAAAATATTGTTCCAGCTAGAAAACACTTTTATAGTACTGGCAATAGCTAACAGATGCATAAAGAGAAACAAAACAAGGTATTATAAAGATTTTAAAAGAGGCTGGCTGCATTTTATCATTTAAACTTGTGTAGAGACAGTACCACTGTATTCTGCATTCACACATTCAATGTTTTATTGTATAGTGACACTATCATTCCCATGACTGCTGACAGAAAGGCCGGTAGATCTGCTCAATTTTAATTAAATTTTTCAACGCCTTGTGTATGAAAACTTTAATCCCATTCACCTCACTGATTTATGCTGCAGGCGGAGAACACAAAACCTGGGCAAATAAAATCAAAGGCTAGCCGTATGGCTAGTAGTGGGTGTGAAAATACAAGCAAGAAAAGCCCTGAACCCTTGACCCCTTGTGTGAGGGGATCAGGTGGCACTGTTATGGTCTGGGGGTTTTTTGCTGGCATGGTTTCGCATGGTCCACTTGTTCCTACAGAGAAAAGGGTCACTGCAAATCAATACAAAGTTGTTCTGAGCGATCACCTTTATCCCATGATGAAACATTTCTATCCAGAGTGATTTCTTCAGGATGACAATGCCTGCATTTTGCCTCTTTTTTTGGAGTGGGGTCTCTGAATGGTTTGATGAGTATGGAAATTATGTCACTCATAAGCTATAAAACTGCATGCAAGTGATTTGTACTTTGGCCCACCTAGGAGAAGCTCCAGGGCCGTTAACATATTTTGATGCAATCCTGCGTGGCTGTGTGTGGCGTTTGAGCCTGCAGTTTCTCCTGGGAGCATTGATCCAGCATAATGACTTCTGTAGAAAAAGCTCTTTCCACAATGGACAGCCTTGTCTTGTGCCATACTCGTTATCAGGTTTAGACAACACAGGAACAGAATATGAACATGCCACAGAGTAGAGTAATCCTTTCCCTTTTTCTTCCACAAGGTAGATCGGTTTTTGTCACTGAATAAGGGCAAAAACCCATTATGCTGAAATGATATATAAACAAATCAATTTTTCCTGTTCATGCATGGCTTCACAAAACTATTCCTCAAGCCTGGAGGAACAGGCACAAAATTAGTTTGGCTGAGCGTGGCCATTAATACACGAATGGGGGGGAACGATTCAGTAAAGTGATGGTAAAATAAGTTTTTTTTTATCAATGAGAAGGAAAACAGAGTTAACTGTGCACTCCAACTTTATCACTGGAGACTAAATGAATGACTTCCTCTGTGCTTTGCTAGCCTCCGTGAAGGTTAAATGGGTATATCCTGCTGACCTTCTTCCCCAGTTAAACCACAAACATGACCTTCTTTGGTTCTTGCACTGCAGCGGAGCCGACTGGTAAACTAAAAAGTTCAAGATGAAAGTAAAAAAGCAGAGGGTGTGTTTTTCAGCATATGCTAAAGAGGCATAGAGAAAGTAAAACAAGTGAAGCAAGCAACTTAAAAATGATTTCAAAATGACAAAAAGCAAAGTGGCATACAAGTGGAAAATTCAAGACAAGAGCATTACGAGCCACTGTCCTGCCCAGGGCATTGTAGTCAGACAAAGACCTCAAAGCTGTGTTTCTGGTGAAAAAGCAGAACAAATGGGGATTACAATATTCGAGGAAATAGAGTCTTTCAGTTGACCTACATCCCCCACAGAGACTCCAAATTATAATCCAAGCATACTTGTTCAGCTATTGAATTTTTAGATTCTTTATCAACACCATGAAATTGTGTTAGATGGCAACCAAATGGGTAAAAAAGGAGATTAGTGGCTTGAGATACTGACAGTACTTAATGCATCCAAAGTTTGAAACGAGGGCTGATTGCTCGTGATTTCAAATTATTCAATTCTACTCTAACTTGACATTTTTAGATGCAAACATCTCTGTAGACTCTAACAGTAAGCTAAAACACACAAAAGAATCCACATAAGACTAAGGGCTCAAAAAAGTCTCAGCTACATTAAATCATTCTTTACCATTTAGCAGCAGCCTCTACAGTTTTGATTAGAGTATTCATTGAACCCTGCACTTTAACACTCTAAATCAATTAAACGAACTAGTGTGCGCGCATACAAACATTTCAGCTGTTTAAATCCAATAATGATTTAATGCATGGGCATCCTCTAGCAAAGACCAGTGCAATAATCATACACGCACACAAACAACATCCATTAACGGCTTCACTGATGATGGTGCAATCGCAAAAAAAACCCCAACTTTTCAGTTATCTAAATGCATAAAAATAGAATGAAGTGCCCTAACTGAAACTTTTAGGTGCACAGTTTTAAGGCTTTTATTGCAAATACATTTTTTGCCAAAAAAAAAGCAGAAGTGCAAAATAAAGTCACACTTCCTTCTGTTTTTCTTGACTATTCTAAGGTAAGAGTAACTGCAAGCTGGATGCAGATTCACAGTAATTCCACCTACAACAATTACACAATCACTGCTATATATATATATATATATATATATATATATATATGAATGAGTCCTATACTGATAAGCTCAAACATACCACACCTGATTTATTAAAATGTGCATAAAGTGATAATTTAGACTCACAAGTCTGAACTTATAACAATTAATTTATTACATTAACTCTACATTGTTCTGCCTTGCTTTTTCATCTCTATGGAACTAGCTTTACTTTGCTTCTGCCGTTTACATCACTTGCCTTTCTATACAAATACACATGATCATTATACTGTATAATTGTTGACTGCTGGCTTAAATACTGAGAGAAAAAGAAAAACAGAGAGAGGGAGAGTGCGTGCGTGCGTGTGTGCGTGCGTGCGTGTATGCATGTTTACGAAGCCTCAGGAAATACCAGGACAGACATGCTGACTCTCTAGCACTTCAGGCCCATGTGACTGGAAACACACAGGCCAGATTGTTTGCATGTTTGCTTGGGGGCCGTGATAAGAACATTGGGTTACAGAGAAATATCAAAGCAGAACTCAGCATCTGAATCCGGCCTGCCACCAGAGAAGTGGTCAGGCTTGGCTGCTTATCTCACATTAAACTTTTGTTTTTGAGTGATTAGCCACCCTGATAATTTACGTGACTACTCTTGCATTCATATCCCCGTAGTGATCCAATGCAGCTAGCCTCTATTGGCTCCTTGCTCTCATTAAATTAGCATAATGCAAATACAACTAGAGTCAGTAACCTTACTGCTGCTCAGCACTATTTACAGCAAATACACACCAACGCTGTGAGAGCTGCAGTGGTGACAGTTTTTCTTTGGCTCCATGCCTCTAATATATTAATATATCAGTGTACTTATTTATATAAGGAGAGGTAAGTAGAAATGGAAACATATGTATGAAAATTTACCCTTTAAAGTAACAAAAAGGTATGTGACTTTTTTGCAGTTAAAACTGTAACTAGTGCAGGATTAAGAGTTTACCAAGGCACAGTTTTTATAACTGACATCAAAACATGTTTAAATTCATCGAAGTACTGGACTGTCTTGTTAAAGGTCAGTGGAAACAAGGGATCATTACTCAGAATTACTCAGCTTTTTGCTTGAAGTGTAAAAGCTAAACAGAAATGACAGAGAAGTAAATATTGTGATGAAAGGGTCTAATCTCTTACCTTGTCTCTTAATTAATGGGTGCTAGTACAAAACACCAGACTCTAGATTGCAGAGGGTAAGAGACAAAGTAGATATTAAGATGTGTAAGATTTTAGGTCCAAAAAGAAAAGATTACACCCTTTGTTCTCTGAAAGTTAGACCCCAGCATGCAGAGAGCTTTCTGGTTGGTCTTTTGTGTGTTTTCTGCTTTGACAGTGTTACATCAGCATTATCATCTCACATGGATGCCATTGTAGAGCCATTAAATGTGGTGTCCAGTAAAAGGTGCAAGCAGACAGACTGAATAATTAATTCCTCCTGTTCAAGCTGCAGGGACTCTGATCAGAGCTCAACCTGGTAACAGACTCTGTTATGATTGGCTAAAGCAAGGTCAGTGTCTAAAGAGACCTCACTCTAATATCCAGCAGCAATTAGTGGCTGCTGTGAGGGTGTTGCACATGTTATTATGTGATAGGAGAATGAGAGTGACCGCAGGTAGAAATTTAATGTTATCATTCTGCCTGCTGTCACCAGGCAAAATGAAGCACAAAGCAAGCACATACCCAGTGGTGATAACATGGCTACAAATAAAAAAACTGCTTCAAAAGGAAGCAGGGTTATAAAAATTCTATTATCTCAATTTTACACATATCTAAATTCATTTTTACCAATATGTACATTCAAACATTTGAAAAAACTCCTTGTTTATTTTGGTAAGATCACTGCCTTACCACGGGTTCTGGAAAGCAGCAGACTGACTTTTCCACAATGCACTGCAACGTAATCATTCAATCTAAAGTGGAGGCCAAATTAAACATGTGTATTGCAAAACTTTATTGTGAATGAATGACAATGGTAGAAGACCTTTTAGCATGCACAGCAGTATTTGACACCCTTGAAATGAGGATGGGCTCACTGTTGTCGTCCTCTCAAAAATAATGGCTTGACTGCTGCTGTGTGGTGCACTTCAGTGTCATTTTGGCTTGTCATGCACAATTCAATTTTTCTGACCAGGTCAGTGACAACGTCTCTAAAGGCATTATATGAGTGCGGGAGCATAGGGACTTCCTGATGGCACAAGGAAGACTGCTGCAACAGCTGGAAATCATGAGAATAATGTGAAAAAAAGCTCTGCAATTCTTATGTATTTGAGCAATGAAGGGGTGATTATTTTCTTACTGGTAAGCAATGCCCGTCTATTAGGAGAACACTGCAACAAGTCAATAGTGCCTCAAGTGTGAATATAAAAGGCTATAGAACTATGCTGAAATCACAGTTCAGTCACGCAATGACCAGTGCGTGAACCATAATCTTAACACAAGTGACAAGCTTTGTGGGGAAGCCAGTCAGGTTGAACACATTGAAGGGGTGGAGGTGGGGCGTTAGTGTGGGTGCATGTCAGGTGAAAATGAGCTGCTAACGGGCTGATGAGCAGTCCACATCCTCCCTGGGACAAGCACAAGGGTGTAAGTATCAGTGTTTGGAAGGCTGGGAAACTATTCGCTTCCACTTGTAAGAATGATAAAAACAATGCAGAAATGTACACAGTCACAGAAAAGACTACTGTCTCCATCCAAACACAGCAGCAACAAAGGAGTCAAACATAAAGCTCCAGTGTTTGGAGTCCATGAGATGGGACTCCAGACAAGCTCAGCGTAGACTCTCCATGAGTCAGTCCATTGTGAGGCATACAGCACACAAGTCTAGTTCCCAATGAATCAGAGTAGTCAGCTGCCATCCACCACCTCAAGGCAAAGGGCCAGTCTAGCACAGGACCACAGACATGTGACCAGATGTCTCACACAACCACGGTTACTGTACTGAGACATTGACAGTGAGCTCTTAGATAGGTCCAGCCAATGTATTACTTTCTAAACATGTCTGAACAGGTTTTCTCAGTTTATGCAGTTCAGATAGATACTGTTAAGATATACAGTGGAGGTAGCAGGTGTTTGTAAATCTATAGATAACTGTGACTTTTGATTTACAGGCTGCTGTCAAGAGGGCCCAGTGACATCAATACTGCAGCGGGAGTTTGTATGAGGTCTAGTTGGGAACACCAAAATATCTCTCCACTTCTTCTCCCCCCTTCCACTGACAGTGATACACGACATTACACGTGCAGCTGTCTAAATATTACTTCTCCCTTCGTCTCCCCTTCATCTTGCTCTTTTCCTTTTCTGTCCTGTGCGAGCTTGCAGACACCGGATGAGTTTAGGAGGGACAAATGCTCAACTGGCGCAACTGTGGATGTCCACATTTGGTGCACCGTTGTCTGTCCAGCTTTCAGCTATAACCATCCACACACCTGTAGCTAACGAAGATTTGATTACCCCAAAAATCATATTGTCTACAAGACTCTACGCCTTGCAATACTAACATGTCATCATTATATTGCTGAATGCAATTAAGCTTTTAATGCAGTTTATAGAAGAAACCACACTAACGCTAATCCCGTAAAAGGACAAACAGAGCCATTATAAGTCCTCTGTTCTTTACTTCATTAGTGGCTCCGCTTGCTCTCCTTATGCAAAGAGTCCCCAGGTGCATGAATGTTTCATGGCCACCCTGCTGCCTGCTTCCCTCTGCTCAGACTTTCTCCCTCCTCCCTGAGGAAGCTCAAACTCCACTGTCAATTGCACTCACTTACACTCTGCAACCGTCATCATCAGCCATTACCAGGGGGAGAGGCAGCACATAAGACAGCTGTTTTGCCTTGATGACTCAATCATCCCCTTTAGTGGGATTAGCATCAGTATCATCATCCTCATCATAGCCTTTGATCCCCAAAATTACCAAACAAGTCTGAAATTGATGACGATCAGCCTGTCTGACATAAATTCATGAGTTTTCAAAAAGGCCGGACTCCGCCATACGACAATCATGCAATGCGCTTGGGGAGATAAGCTGATAAGTATCAAATGAATCAATACGAAGGTGTTTTTGAAACAATCACATTTTTTAATTTGACAGTTTAAGGTGACCAAGCGCTATTTATTTATGAATATGAAGCTATCAGCTCTATGTCAACACTACTTACCATCCATTCACTACAAGTCTGGTGCCTAACCACACCTCTTAAACTCTCCATTGAAGCACACAAATAGCATTTAACATTTTAGAGGTACTAGAAGGTCTATTTTTTTAACTTTGAAGAGGGTTAATCTAGGGGTTTCACACTTTTTTTCAGTTGTTATGCTAAACTCAGCCAGCTGTCTTTGGACTCTACTGTATAAAGCAGAGTAACACTTTATAGTGGAAAGAAAACTATGCCTTATAGCCACATTTTCAGATCAAAAGTTTTTTTTACTTACACATCTAGCAGTCAAGGAGGAATATTATCATTTATTGTATTCCGTGTTAGTGGGCACCTGGCACTGATCTTTTAGCTCTGTTTTTGGTCTCCACAACCACCTCTGGGTTCACTCTACTTGTCTGAAAAGAGTAACCACATTGTGTACATTACATTTTCTGAGCTTCCTGCTCGCTGCAGCCAAAAGTTCAACTGTTAGTGCAAGTGAGAGCGAGTGAGAGTGATCGGGCAACTGAACAGTGCAGTCTGTAATCCTATCAAATATACGCTCTGCTTATATTCAGGTTATAATGATAAGAGGGGTTTTACTATGATTGCATTGCAACTTCTATCACATGGTCGTATTGTTTTCATTTGAACGTTGTTAGTCTAAAAATTTAAGTTACAGCCGCTTGATGTAATTTGAGGAATTTTAACTGCAGCACATAGGATCAGGGCTTATATTTGTCATCCTGCTGTAAATACATCTTCGAACTAGGCCACTTGAATGGCAGCCGGATCAGCTGATGTGCTAATTCAAGGCCCTGCAGCGCTGCCACTATAATCATTTCATTAGCTTTAGACAGACATTACAAATGGAACACTTAAGACTGTGTGGAGCACTAGCTTGTTGGGTCTTGGTCATACTTTGCAACAAAAATGTAGCAATTTAATAAGACCCCAGTAACTGCTTTAACTGGCAAAGAAAGATGCAATAATATAGTAGCACAAGGCAGTGGAAAGGTTAATGCAGTTGTATTTTGAGGTAGACCATTAACAAGCAAGCGACATGTCAATGCCAACTGTTCTTAAAACATATTAGAGCATGTCATTAATTAATTTGTTGGCTTGTGAAGCATAGCTTATTCAGGCTATTCATCATGAGCAGGAAATTGACAGGTTATTCGTGGATGGTATGTCAGAGGGATATCAGCTTTAATTTTGCATCAGTGGAAGTAACTACTTCATTTGTTTAATATTGTCTGCTTTTCTTTGAGCAGAGCTGGGCCGACAGCTCATACAAAGACACATGAGATGTAAAGGATGATACAAAAGCGTCACAGAGCAGTGGGATAGTGCATCTCTAAACCAAGTGTTGGTTAACGGCTTCCTCCTGGTGTACGTTACTCAGACGATCAGAGCAGGCTGTGGAGAACATCTGGCCTGAATACACAGATACTCTGTACTGCCATAGTCAACCTGTCAATCACATATGTTCAGGCAGGCATTGACATATTTCCAGTGGTTGCAATCACCTCTGAGGACTTGTGCTTGCCCCAGCTTGGGGTGCACGTACAACCTGGTATGTCTACATTTGTATGTGTCTATGGGAAAGGGGAGATGAAGCCACATCTATTTTTAGTACAGTACACTGAGTTCTGCCTCTGTTACGCTGCTCTGTTCCTAGGACAGGCGGCTGGGTCATCAGCAGCAACAGAAAGCACCGGGATGCATCCGGCTGTTCTATCTGACCCTGGCACTCCTGCTCCTACATCAGTGGGAGACACTTACAAGATTCCTGGGCGGCAGTTGGGGGAGGCTATCTGCAAAGAGATGCTTTCTTGACGGATGCCGTGTTCATCCACCTCTTTTTCTCTCCAATGACTAATGGGCTAATAAGTCAGCTGTCACACTGGCATGCTATCTTACAATTTCTCCTGGGAATATCACCCCGCCAGAGTCCCAGCCTAGTAAAGGATTTGTCCAGGATTTCCAGGCTTCTTTTAAACTAGAGGTATTGTGAAGAATACAAGCTGAGTCCAAAAGAAAATTCAAATGAGCATTCAAATCCAAAGCCCAAAAGATAAGATGATAGATGGATCTTAAGTACGGTGCGAGAATGAAACATTGCTCAGGTGCAATCTCAGCATGCTGAGTTACTCATCCAGTACTGTACAGCAATATAATCTATGTATTCATCTGAACAATGAACCTCTGTGTAAATAGTCATGCTAGCACAAAGCTTTAAGTGTAAAACCCTTGGATAACTGTTCACCATCATTAAGTATTATTCAATCTGTTCTACAAGGTTTTATCAGTGAGATCGAGTACTGTTTGTTGTAATCACTTTTATAAAAGTTATGTCAGTCAAGTGTGATCAGGAATTTCCCAGAATGGTTTAGGACACTTTAATCCAGCTGCTGGTAATAAGTAGTGTAAGAATTTTAGAGAGCTGGGACTTTACTTACAGAAGCTTGTGTTGAAACAGAATTTTAGTGAGAGGAGCTGTCTCTTAGATTCTAGGGATAGCAAAATTGTTTTGCACTAAACTGTCGGTACTGATGGTTTAGATAAGTAAAGCAAATATTCACTTTCCATGGTTCCTGCACTGGAAATATCTTGTCATGTCACATCATGTACAGTTGCTTCTGTTATCTATGGGAATAAAATGCACTACCAGACAACAAAGTGGCCCAACAATGCAAGGTAGCACATAGTTTACATCGAGTTTAGATTGTAATAACAAAATAGACATTGATGGACAGTTTAAATTATACTTTAACAAGCATCTATTTACACTTTCTACTACATTCACATGCCTTCTTTCTAATTAAATATGGTGCTTGTCCTCTAAAAGATTATCATCACAAAGATTAGAGCTCTTCTTCCTTTCTGGGCCATTTTATCTTCCACTAACTGAGAAGTCTGTTGTTTAAAACCCTACATTTACAGAAGAACACTCTGTAATTTCTGCTTTTACACAATAAATAGTAGAAGAAATTCTGGACCTGGTTTCAACTGTATGTCAAGATCAAGTGCTAGATGTTGTCCTGATCTGTTTTTGCAATAATATGACCTACATGGCCCCTAACATATTTTTGTTGAAATCAAAGCTTACAAACATTGCAGCTCACAAAACTGTAGTTTCAACACCTTTGTGTGGGTAAGTTTATTCTCTATTACATTTTCCTTATAGCACCTGCTTCAGGAAACACCCATGTAGGCTATATACACTACAACAGTCTCATCACACTAATCAGTTTAACAGCTACTCATTCAGACCTCTGGGTATTTGGGATGAACAATAAATCCTGACTGCTCTGTCACGTGCTTGGTTAATACAGTACTTCCACTTGACTTAACACCAGCCAGGGGAACAAGGGAGTTGTGATTGCGCCTGGGTGTGAAATGGTTGCAAAGCATTAATTTGGCCATGGTCTGCTTTATCAAAATGCCTCTCTGTTATTATATTCAACAAAAATCTCTTCAGGATAAGAGTTCACTTGAACAAGTGATGATTATCCTTCTAATAGGCTTGAATGTTTTCAAACCTGAAGTTAAGTGGCAGGCTCTGCTCCCTTTGTTTGCCTGAGCAGGGGGAGGTGGACATGTGTGCAGAGGCAGGGGCTCTGAGGCCAGGCCCTCTATCCTTCCTGTTCAGTTACCAGAGGCCTCTCACTTATCAGTTCCAGATCTAACAAGAACAGAGAGAAAGAGAGACCACTGACAGGAAGGAGATTTTTTTCCTCCCCCCTTTTTCCTTTAGCGAAGTTAACAGAATGTCTGCACCTTCACATTTCACAGAGGAAAGCAATTACTCATTAGGGCTTACACTGCCAGAACAGAGAAAAAGACCAACCTGGCAACCTTTAGATATCAACCCAGAGAAATGAAAGTGGGTGCCCAAACTGCTTCATGGCGAAAGACCTAGTCGATTAATCAATTAGTCAGACAGAAAATACCTTGCAAAGAATTTTCATATTGGTTTAAAAATTGCCAGGCCGAACTGCCAGCTCATCGAATTCGGCTTCAGATTAGAAATTTGAAGACGTCTCCTTAAGCGTTTACTCATATCTATGGTTCTACAGAAAAAATAACAGAGATTAACAAATGAAGAATTATATTATAAACACTATCAGCTGCAACCCTACACACGTTTACTTCTAGCATATTTATGTGGCTATCGGCCGGTCAACATTCACACTTCACTATTTGAGACTGCTGCTATTTCTTTTGACTGCAGCCGCCCCATCAAATCCAGCCACATTTTCCCCCCAGAAAGGCACAGGAAAAGGAAAAAGTCTGTCGCTGAAAATGGGTATGGGAGAACTGACTTTGAGGCACTCATGTCATGTCCCTGTTCATGTCACATCCCCCTCTGTTTCACTTGCTATCACTGTCTACCTCGCCTGACATTTCCACAATAATCACTTTGGTTTATCCCACTCAGCTGTGTGGCAGGCAGATGCTTGTCACTGCACCATATTTCTCAGCATTCACACAGCTCTAATCAAGATTAACTACTCTTATCTATTCAGTGCGTGCGTGTGTGTGGGTGTGTATGTGTGCGTGTGTGCATGCGTGCGTGCCCTGGATGTCCCAATTCCTAATCCATAGCTGCATTGTATAATACAGTGGACAAACCAATTACATTCTCTTTTCCTTTCAGTGGAATGTACGCTGAGCTACATATTGCATAAGGATGAGCTAGTGGCTAGCTGATGAAGAGGATAGTCATGACCTTCTGCCTGTGTGTAAGTGTGTGTGTGTCTATGTCTGTGTGTGTCTGTGTGCATGCTCAGACTGCATACGGAGCATAAGCACTTTGTTACATAGAGCCTCCCAAGAGCTCCTGATGAAATCAACATGTTCGGTGAGGAGAGCTGATGTTGGCCACACACAAACTGCAGCCATCACATGTTTACCAAAGACCCTTGAGTACAGTGGAGGACAGCACACGTCAGTGCAAACAAAGCTGTGGGCTTTAAATCACTGTAGTGACAAGGGAGGCAGACACCAGTGTCCTGTAACAGATTTTGCTTGATTCCAGCTGTGAAATAATTTTTTAATGTTTCATGCAAAGCAGCATCTGAGCTAATTTTGAAGTTCCTTACCACACCTGGTGAGTTTTAATGATTTAAAAAAATGTGCACATACTATGCTTTTTAGTTAGTCAGTGCTTGCACACATGAGTAAAACAACACGAGTTGTATGATATCATCATTACCCTCACATGTTGTTAAACAGAAAAGACCAAATGAACATGCAAGCCAGTGACATACTAATGGAAGTCAGTCGTGACAACTCTCAAAGATCTTTTTTTTTCCCTCCCGATTACAACGTTTACTCCTGTTCTCAGAATAGCACATTAAAAAGGAGCTGTTGGAGCTCTCTGACCAAGCTAGCCTATTAACTATGTGTAAGCCAGCCTAATTTTTTGCAACCCATTTTTCCAAAATATTTGTATAAATACTATGCGGTTACAAATTGATAAAAATATATGGAAAAACATAGATGATGCAACTGAGCAATTAATCTACTGTCATGTGAAAAAGACAGTTTCCACAGGGCTCTATGCAGTCCTGCGAAAAAATAAGTACACCCTTACTGCTTACATAAGACTTAAGAGGGTAAGTAGCAGCCAAGCGCTGCTAATCAAATGCACATTCTTTTATGGAATATCAACCACTGTGACCGCCTCTATATAAGCAGAAGTTTTGGCAGTTTGGAGCATTCAGGTGTGTGTTAACACAATACCACAGTCTTCCCAAGAATGGCTGCCCCAGGAAATTCATCCCAAGGTAAGACTGAGAAACTACAAAAAACCACAGAGGGACATCTCAGATGGTACAGGCCACAGTTAGCAAGTTAAGTGTTAAAGTTCATGACAGTGCAATTAGAAAAGGACTTAATAAGTGTGGTTGTTTGGAAGGTTTGCCAGGAGAAAGCCTCTTCCCTACAAAAAAAGAACATGACCACATGTTAGATTTGAAAATTTACAGCCACAGACCCTGGCCACCTTGCATTCATTGAGTCAAACACAAACTCCTCTGTGTACCAAAGTATCCTAGAATCAAATGTGAGGCCATCTGTCCAACAGCTAAAGCTTGCCCAAAACTGGGTCATGCAATGAGACACAGATCCCAAGCACACCAGCAAATCTGCAATGGAAAAGCCGGGGGAAAAAAAAAGATTCAAGGTGTTGCAATCGCCCAGTCAAAGTCCAGACCTCAACCCAACTGAAATGCTGCGGTGGGAACTTAAGAGAGCTGAGCATAAACAAATGTCCTCAAAGCTCAATGAACTGAAGCAACAAAAAAGAGTGGGCCAAACTTCCTCCACAACACTGTGAGAAACTGAAGAAGTCATATAGAAAAGAATTACTTCAAGTTATTACTGCTGAAGGCGGTTCTATACACTACTGAATCATGGGGTGTACTTAGTTTGTCACAGGACTGCATAGAGGCCTGTGACAAACTTTGTTTTTCACATGACTGTACGTTAGCTTCCTCCATTATGGATTCTCCGATTCCCTCAGCACAGACGAAATCTTTTGACTTACCCATTGCTTAGCAAATTTAAATCCTAACTGTAAGCACACCTTTAGGATATACAAGGTTAATTTAAGACTTCAAGTGACTGAAAAACAAATATAGCCTGAAATGACTGTTGAGAACAAAATTAATGAGCTCATTTGTATAATGATAACATACAGTAGTGAACTCTGTATAGGGAGTTCAATGCCACAGTTCCTAGTGTGGCAGAAACACTGAGAGCACAGATTTTTAATATGTCTGCTTGGCTATGTAAGTCCCACCATATACGTGTGAAAAAACAAAATTACTCACCTGCGTTACTTTGAATCCTTGATTCTTCACCGCAAAGGACCCCCCCCACCCATTCACACACCAGGAGGAGAAACACTCCAGTGTCTTGAGTATTCTACCTCTGAGAAACACAGAAGACAAGAAAATACATCAATCGTTGCTATATTATTTACAAATCTCCAAACACTGAATTATTACATTTGCATTATTCTCCTGAAACTCAATCCCATTCAATGATCTCACTTTCCATAGATTCCTTTGGGCTTTGAGTGGCTTCCATCTGCGCCTTGCTTAACGCGATACACTTCTTCCCAGCACGGATAAGCTCCTTCACGCTCTCGTGCCCACAAAGGACAAATCAAAAGAGCAGCCGACACTTCACACGACCAGCATGGCATCATAAACATCCACCACACGGTAAGTTCACTGCCATGGCACATTCACAATCCACTCCCAATTGACAGATAAGCCTATTAGAACAGACCTTTCCTATAGTTTGGCACCTAGTCTGACTGGCAGGACTACCAGTGATATTCAGACACTTGAAAAGGATCACATTAGTGATGACAAAAGTACCAGTTATAAATCAGTCAGGGAATAAATTAACCAGACTATAATATGACAGCAGCTCATTTTAAACCACAATATATCTTGTAGGGGCCACACAGTTCATAATCATGTCTAATGTTTGCTCACACAAACCAGTTCAGAATCTTAATTTCCCTTAACGAATTCATTCTAAGCAGCTCAGCAACTGGCATATTAAATATAAGTGGGATTCAATAAACACTGATGTCAATACTCAGATAAATGGGTGACCTGAGGCTATCTGAAAGTTTTGAAGCATTTTTTGTTCCCAAACATCTCAGGTGTAAAGAAAAATGTGGATGTTGTCTGTTATCCAAATCTTGAGAGAGGGTCATTATGACAGGGAGCAAAGTAAAACTTCAGGTTCCCTCTTTCAATGAAGGGTCAAGCTAAGGTAGTACTTGGAAACAGTGTTTCTGTCCTGGAATCAGTTTTTTCCTTTGTTCAGAGACCTTGAGGTTCATTTCAGGTTCAAAGAAAAAGTTAACACCAAGCTTTTTTCTACTCTTCAAATGTTGAACTATGAAATTCCAAGGAGCTGAATGAGTTATAGAAGAAAAGAATAAAATATCTTGATGGTATTTGCTCTAGCTTTGTGACTGTGTGCATGCCTGTGTGCGTGTATGTGTCTGTGTGGAGTTTAAGTATGTAACAAATGCCATTATATGTCTATAGCAATATCATTTTCATCTGGTGGCGCACACCATACTAGCCATTCCTGTTCCCAAAGCAGAACCCCTCTGGCTTTGGTTGACAGGACAAGGCTAATGCTCCAAATACAAAAACTGTCTAACCACAAAGTGTATTTTAGCATTCAGCAAGAGAGGGTGGTCCCTTGTGTCTTGCACTTTTTTAATCCTTTTTTTATGATTGGAAGATTTTTCAGGCAGCATTTCTCCCCTGTTGGAAGTGCCGCTCTCTGAAAAGAGAAAGTGGTGGAGCGCTGGGGGCTCAATGGGTCGGGGGAGAGGAGGAGGAGAGGGGTTTGACGCTGGGTGCCTCCTTTTTAAAGCCAGATTCTCCCCAGATACCTCTGTGCTATTCATCAACAGCTTTTCCAGGGCTGTGAAAAATCAATGTGCTCTGCACTGCAAACAGTTCATAATGACAGAGGGTGGAGGGAAAAAAGCTCAACTGCAAGAGAATTGATTTGTTTAAGTACAATAACACGGCTCTGCAGTGTGGTGAGGAGGAGGCTCGAGCGCCCAGACAAAGACTGACTGGCAGTATGAAACCACAAGCAGTAATTGATAAACTGCTGGCAAAGAGCAAATCTGAAATACAGAAGCCTGTTATCTAATTAAAGGAGCTTTTCTCTAAATTACCACCTGACAGAGGAAAATGCACAATGACTAAATATCTTTTCTAAGATGGGATAAACACCAAATAAAGGGTAAAATAAGATTACTCAATATTGAAGAAAGACATTCTAACTTTGCAACTAGAATATGCGGTGCTGTTTGAGGGTATCCAGAGGAATTAATTTTTTTTTTTTTTAAGTTCGGTTTTCTTACAAACACCCCAGAAACTATTAATTTACACAAAACTCCTTGTACAGAGATGCACAGATAATTTGTACTTTCAGTGTGCAGAAACATTGTCCCAAGTCATTTCAAAGAACATACAGGGATGGTTTGATGTTACATGAAGCCAAGGCATCAGAACATTTTAAGATAGCATTAGGCTTCTTCTAGGGAAAAATACTTTCACAAGGTGAGGTTTTCCTCCTGATGCTGCAAAAGCCAGAAGCCTGGAGTAAATTGTGTCAAGACAGGCCAGCACAATAAAACATTTCTCCCTGCCGCTTTTTAAGCTGGCCACAGAGGTGCATTTATCATTGTTATTATTCCTTCAGAGAGGCCCTCCCAGGTTTAATTGGGTCCTCATGGAGTCAAAATCCCCACTGTTGCTGGAGCCACTGGAGCTGGACAAACTCATTCCTCCCCAGTCAGCAGCGGGTTTTACTGGCTGTGTCACTGAACAGTCATTCTGTGCAAAATGGCCATGAGACCTGCTGGTGAGTCAGAAGGGGGGCGTGATCTCGACGCCACCCGCTAAGCCTCTACAATGACATGAGTAGGACACCTGGAGAGAAGCTCTCACCTGGCTCTGCTCTCAGCACTGTGGGGAAAGCTCTGGAGAGCCTTAGGGTGTCCGACTATCCAGCCAGCTCTCATGGGGCCATTATTCCCAGTGAGCCACATTTGCATTTTAGCTGGTAAATACAGCGGGATTTAACTGCTTATGGATATGAAACGTGAACAAACAAAAAGGGTGGGTGGGGGTGAGGGGGGATTAAAGCGATTTTTAGGTCTCAATAAAAACAATTAGTGAAAGTGATAAACAGCTCAGAAACACAGAGATACAGTGTCGCTATGCATTTAAAGTGATGAACATGCTTAGTGCATGTAATTATGCTATGGGTGAACCTTCCTTAAAATCTACAAAATATATAGCAAATGTTCACTTTTATTTAACCATGTTTCTTTTTGACAAAAAATATAGTGACTGAAAGAACGTTCAGATGCTTAAAAAGCACAGAAAAGTAAAGAAATAAGTGAAAAGCAACTGTCAATTCAGACAATAATACTCCAAGTAAATGCCAGCTCTGAAATGTTTGACCTCCTGTTCACCTCCCTCATTTCCACTTGGTATTACCTTGGTTTAGAATGCTTCCTGTTGTTAATATACTGTAGACATGCAAGATCAACCAAGATATGCATCTCTGTTTTTCACAAGATTTCCAGCAAAGACACTTGAAGTTAAAGGAGAAATGCCAGAAAGGCAGCTGCAAGTATGACAGTCTAGTTGTTTGTAATGATTTTCAGAAGTCAAGCAGATAAAAATAGGAGACACACTGACAATCACATTACTTTACAGCAAGGCAAGTTTGTTTACATATACAGACTGACTGCAAATAAAAAACTAATTAAGAGGTCTGCCAGTCAACACTGTGTTCTTTTAGTTAAAGGTAAATATCATCAGTTTTTACATTACATTAGGGCACTGATTTAAGATTATTTAATCATACAATAATGGGTTTACATTACTATTTCTGTAAATAGATTTGATAACACACTGTAAACGCTGCAATTTAAGTAGTGTTTAAATAGCAGTTTTATTGAAGGTAGACAAAAGAAAAATGCAAATCACTAAATTAATAGCATTTAATATCATGGACAGTTGTGGTGGTAAAATGTATTCTGGGGCAATAGCAAAATACTTTAAAGGTTATTTTTAAATGCCAATGTGTAAACACACTGTGACATAATTTAAAAAATTAGACAACCTTTATTCAACTCTTATCATCCTGAGTTTCCAATCTGTGGAATAATTTCTGTATTAATGACCTGAGTCAAAATTGTCACACAAATCCAAGGACCTGACATTCATTATTGCTTCCCAGTGTTTCCTTTCGTGCCTCTCTCCACTCCCCTGCAATGCCAACAGAAAACAAACTCGAAAGAAATGAAGCCCACTCACCACAAACATCAGTAAATGACCATCTCAAAACAGAGACCAAATTCAATGGCAGGACAAAGAGTATTATCAATGGCGTTAGCAAGGAACCAAGCAAATATTAACCACTATGTTTGGTAGGTACCAACATCAGCATTTCGTTAGCCAAAAGAAAGACAGTTTTATGTAGTCAAGCTGGCCACCCAAACTGGTATATGGTCAAATGTCTGCGTGGTTTGGAGATGAAAACTGACTCAGAGCTGGCAGTGATCTGAAAAATGTTAGCTACCTGCGTAACCTGGCAAAATGATCTCTTGAGTGGATAATTTAACTCATCCAAATGTGCTGGTTCATTAGCTTGCAGCCACATAAAGGCTCTTCTCAAGAATGGTTCTAATCTCTCAATTTACAAGTTATAAAGTACACTCTATTAGGATCTCTCACTTTTTAAAGCCCACTTTGCTAGTACCAGGTAGGACCACCTTTTTCATGCAAAACTGCCCAACTTCTTCATGGCATAGATTCAATAAAGTGGTGGAAACATTCAGAGATTTGGCCCATACTGACATGACAGCATCACAGAGTTTGCGCTGATTTGTTGGTTGCACATCCACGATGCAAATTTCCAGTTGCATCACATCCTGTAGGTATAAGATCTGGTAGGTGTGGAGGCCATTTGAGTAGAGTGAACTCGTTGTCATGTTCAAGAAACTAGTTTGAGATCATTTGAGCTTTGTGACATGGTGGGTTATCCGGCAAGAAGCAGCCACTTGAAGATGGGTACACTGTGATCATAAAGGTATGGAAATGGTCTGCAATAATACCCAGGCAGGTGGTATTGAGGGGCTCACACTACTACCAACAGCCTGAACTGTTGAAATAAGGCAGGATGGATCCATGCTTTTGTGGTGTTTAAGCCAAATTCTGATCATACCATCCGAACACAACAGCGGAAATCAAGACTCATCAGACCAGGCAACATTTTTCCAATCTTCTATTGTCCAATTTTGGTGAACCTATGCAAATTGTTGCTTCATTCTCCTGCAGGAGTGGCACCTGGTGTGGTCTTCTGCTGATGTTGCAGATTTACTTTAAGGACTGATGAGTATTTAGAGACACTTTTCTGCATACCTTGGTTGTAACAAGTGGTCATTTGATGTACTGCCGCCCTCCTATTAACTCAAAGAAGTCTGGCCATTCTCCTCTGACTCTGGCATCAAAAAAGCCCCTTCTCCCCAAGAACTGTCCCTCACTGGACATCTTCTCTATTTCTGATCACTCTAGAGATGGTTGTGCAGGAAAATCCCAGCAGTTCAGCCCATTTGACACCAACAACCATGCCCTATTCAAATCACCTTTTTTGCCCATTTTGATGCTAGGTTTGAACTTCAGCAGGTTGCCTTGACCATGACTACATGCCTAAATGCATTGAGTTGCTGCCATGAGACTGGCTGATTTTTGTTAATGAGCAGCTGAAAAGGTGTATATAATAGTGAGTGCATATACTGTACACATTGTAGCTTACTGACTGATGGAGCATTAACTGGACACACATAATGCTGGTCTCAGAGGACATCCATATGGAGTGAATGGAGAACACATCAAATTATTGTTTATGGGGAAAAGTCATCAACATGAAGTGCACTGCTGTATCATATGAATGCTCTAGCAAAGATTACAGGTTTAGAGATAATGATTTTTACCATGATACGCTTACAGAGCATAAGATGCCACTTCAGTTAGCTCCCCAATCTTTACTCTGTACTGATTAACACAAACGTTGGTACCTAGTTAAACCACCACTGCTGTAATTATGTGGAGTCTCTCACACACACACACAATAACACACTCTTGTGCAAAAAGGTGCAGTTGTATACATATTGTGCGCTATCGGATTAGTATCACAGCAACTACCAATTATGTCTTATTTATGCAAATTCAGGTAATTTACTTCCTGCTGTGCATAACTTCCCATTGTGTTTGCCTTCTAGCATCAACTGTTTGTACTGCAGATCACCAACACAAGTGAATCAATTGAAACAATCCCAAAATGATCAAAATGAGAATACTTTAAAGGTTAATTTAGCGGTTTATTATAAGGATTCATAATGACTATTGCTTATGAACCTTGATTCACTCACTTCCATGTCATCGATAAATATAAATGAAGGAAGAAATGAACAGACAATCCCACAGTTTAGAATGACAAGTTAACCGCTAAAATGGAAACTTCCACTGTCAGTAATGATCCCCCATGTCCCAGAAAACTCTGAACATGGTGAAAATATTTCAAGCAAACTGGGGTAGATGTTCACAACAGACACTTTGGGTAATAGTTTCAGTTGTGGTCTGGTCATATGAAAATGGCACAGTGAAGTTCATACAGTGAGGTTTTTGTGTTTAATGAAACATGGTCTTTACTGTGTTTCTACTCATGCTGGAACTGTGTCCCCCATAGTGTAATGATTTACACATTTGCCTTACAAGTGAAAGGTTCCCGGATTCAATTCCAGGTGGGAACATAAGCCCCTCTCACCATGGACGGTTGCATCAGGAAGGGCATTCGGTGTAAAACTGCTGTCAAATCACGAACGTGGATTAATCCCCTGAGGTGACCCCTTGGGGAAAATACAAGGGAGCAACCAGAAGTACATTTTTTAAATTAATGCTGGAACTGGGTGCCCTTTCATTCAGTGTATCAGAACTGGTGGTCTAAATCATGAAAAGACGCAAATTGTATAAAGGTAGAGTGTCACTTCAACTGCTAATGTTTTTCTAGTCCCAAAGAGTGAGACAATGCTCATGAGTCCTGCATGAATTGATGGCTTCAATACTGTTATTCCTCCTACTCCTTTCTCTATACTATATCTTGTTTCAAAAGCATGAGCAGCCCAAGAGGGTGCTTGTATTTTTCTTCCTTTGTTTCCAGTCTTTCCGTATCAGAGTGAGAAGGTGGTAGCAACTCCCACAAGGGAGATAGAGCTAGAGTTGTAGACTGCTGGCAGAGCGCTAAAGCAAAGAAATGCTGCACCGTCTGACCACCAACATAAAAATGATGCCCCCCCCACTTCCCCTTCTCTGTCCTGCTTCATCTGCAAAGCAAACTGTGTGCCCTGCAGCCATAGATTCCTCTTTGGTCACCTGGCTGTTCTTACTGTTTCAGACTGTGAAGGGTTTACTAGAGGTGAAAGACTTCGTAATGTAATGAAGACAAGCAAGACAGAGAAAAAGAGGCAGATCCTTTAGCCAGTAGCAAATTAGAGGTGGGTGTGATGAGCCCTGATTTGTCACAAGAAAGAACTTGTATTTGCATTTTCAGCCCCATTCTTCATCGCGCTCCCTTATCTTTTCTTCCTCCGTCTCATAATAAGGAAAAAGAAAAAGCAATGTGTGAAAAGAAAAGGGGGGGTAGCGGACTTGTACACAGAGGAATCCAGGGAGAAAAAAGAGAGCACATTACTATTGGGAGGGGAAAATGATTAAAGGCTAAGATGAACACAATCTGCTGGTTCCAGAGGAAAGGGGAAGGAATTTCTAGAGCCAATAAGTGAAGCATCACAGGGAGACCTGCCTCTCACTGTTATTCAACCATGACCGTGCTAGCCAAAGCACATTTTCTACATCCGGCTTTTTACTCTGGCTTATGGCATGTATGTTTCATGCACAGCCAATCCTTAGTAGGGCTTGCATATTGATTATTAAGCCATTGTTACAATCTAATAATATGAAATACTACTGATTTGGTGCAGAATTGCACATGTGGGATTCGTTAAGATTGTGATTGTTGCAGTTAACCAGGTATAACAGCGTTAAGATGACTCAGTTGCAGAAGACTCTTGAAGCAAAAACAGGCTAAGAGAAAGAGAAAGAAAAACAGCAACATCAATAATGAAGTGAAGGAGACGGGAGGAAGAAAACAAAGCCGTTCATAACAAATGAGAAAACAGGCAGAGCGTCTCATTGCGAGAACGCTAACGACAATCAATTAGCAATTCCTCATGATCTTGGGTGCGTCGGAGTATAAGGTGTCTTAATGAGTCCCATTTCCATTAGCTGCTCGACTCGAGAGGCATAAGGAGGAGGCTGCTTCCACCAGCTCCTCCATCTCAATGCCTAATGACTGCGAGAGTGGATTACTCCATCAATTCCTCGCTTCTCTTTGTTTATCCCCAGCGTAAATAATGGTCAACCATTACAATGCATTAAGCGGGCCACTCTACACAGAGCGAATGAGAGGGAGAAAGGAGCACAAGTGCTCCAACGGCATCCTTCAGTGATCTCCAGGAAATCGGTTAATACCAGGCATGCCATGTGGTGGCAGGGCGGGGGTAGGGATATGGGGCACAGCATATGATGCTTGTTGAATATTTGGCTGGTTTTTAATAGGAGGCATAATTAAAGAGAAAATGGGCGGTGGAAAGTAATGGAGAGGTAAGTGCCTGATCTCATAACACTGCATAAAGTGAACCATCTTACCTTACAAGATCAGTTCAATAAAACCAAAACACCTCACAGTGAAAACAACCTGATAGGTTATTTGTGCAAGCTGCTTATTACAACCTATACTAACATTTTTATTATTGATCCCCAGCAGTGGCTGCAGAAAGTGAGCTACCATAGATACAAAAAGCCTGTGTATTATTAGTATTTTATTTCTACCATATTTTTGGTTAAAAGGGGCCAAAAGAGAATACTTCCTAAGTAAAAAGTACCTAGTATGAGGAGTTGTAAAACATTTTTCTATACTCTGATTATCACATAATAAACTCATTTTGCCTCAACTTCATTTTCTGAGAGAAATGACCCTTTAAAAAGGTCACGTATACATCTGGACGTTTCATGCATATTAGAAATGTGATTTGGGATTTTCATGGCATTTGCTTTAAAGAAGAGCATCGCTAATGTGAAATATTGGAGTCTTACACGAACAACACTACATAGAGGACTAATATCAAAATAATACTTCCTCGTTGCTACAGTGCCTTCACCCCGGATTGTATCAATCAATATTTCACCCAAGGCCCCATCACTCTTTCTATTTCACTCTCTCTTCAGTTTCCCTCATGTCATAGTGCTGGACAGGATAAAAATTAAACGCATCAGCAGAAAAACACACAAGTGGAAATGATCGCACTGCTCAGGCCACTCGGGTCATGAATTCAGCTAACTGTGCTTATCACAGGCTCCTGCTATTAGTCTTAATAGCTGCGGTGACAACCCGCCTTGAGAGGAGATGGGTTCTGCTTCTCGGGGCTCACCGCAGACAGGTGATTCTCATCTGCCGTCTCTTCTTGTCTCATAGTAAAGGCAATGCCAGCTGAGAAATGTCTGGCAGATTATTGGAGCTAAACATCAGAACCAGGCGGTCTATTACATCCACCAAATCTATACCATATGTTTTTCCACACTCAGCATCAATCAAGGACAAATTAAGAATTCAATGAGCTGATGATTTAAAGACCTCAAATAGTCACATAAGTACGACCAGTGAAAGTTCTTTATAAAATATATACATATATACCACACATTGTTAGCATGCAAAAGGCTGTTCAGTTCAGCAGTTTACCTCAGTTCTTAAGGGTTTTAACATCATTAAGGTAATTGCTTTGGTTAACATTTTTGATGCACTCTGAACAGCACAGCAGGTAGCTTTAGTTATTCTTATCAGTCAACTGGAAAAGTTCATCATATTTCTTAGGACAAAACTGATAACCAGTCACTTTCTCTTCTTAACCCTGCAGCTTACATAACTTCTCATTCATTACTACTGAACAAATACAGAGCGTATAAACATCACGCTTTGCTTTCAGTGGAGAATCGACTACAGCTCTGCAGTATTTAAGGCAAACACAATCATTTATTTCCCTCAATGTGAGAATGCTCCTAGTCTACAACGTAAAAGAAAATGTTTCCAGGGCCAAGGCGCATTAGTGGTATAAAGCCTTACAGAGAAAAATGATTTTTTTCCCTCTCAAATAAAGGTTACTTACTGCAGCCCTTCAAGGAGCCGTGCTGTGCCGCCACACAGCCTGGTGGATGGAGCAGCAAAGTAAAAGTGTTAAGTTAGGTACCTTACAAAGTGAAACCACATGAAAGAAGCACATAGAATAACATAAGTAGTAAGCCTACATCAACACCCCCGCAGAACAGAAAAGCCATTGAACAAACCAAAGTCCTTGGTGCCCTTTAACATGAAGCCAGACATTCACTGTTTCGAAAACAAATGTCAGGGCGTCTTTTCAGGCAGAATGCTTTCCCACGAGCCAGAGCAATCCTCCACTTCTTTACTCCTTCACAAATGACCAAGCTTGAGACCGGGACCATGTCAACATGTTGCTCTGTTTGGACGGGGGGAGGGAGGAATTACTTTGATCCACTTTGAAGCATGTCTTCCTTACTGTCAAGAGCTGGTTTAAGTTTGGACTGGGGGAGAGGACACACTTGTGCCTACACTCCTGGGCAATATTCAGGCTAATTTTTTTGTCACTCTGGCACTTCAAGCCCAAATAGAATAAAGTGTACAATTTCTCAAGTTTAAGGGACACAACCTAACCCAGAAGCTGTCGAAACCAGTCATCATTGCTCACATATTTAACAAATTTGAGAGCAGAAAAGGCTCTATAGCTGTAGACTATTGTGTAAAACAATGGAAGTATGTTCTGCTTTCTGGACTGAACAATGGCAGGATGACATGGAGTCTGACAAAGACACACAGAGCAGCAGGATCTACAGTGCAGACAGGAGAAACAGTTTCACAGAGTAACAATACTGCCAAAAAACACCTCATCTTCCTTTTTCTGCTTCCAACATCTTTTATGTGCTCTGGCACCTCTGGCACTCATAAGTCAAAAGTGAAAAGTCAAACTTTAAGCACCACTGTGAGCACAATCTTGTCTACTGAAATGAGTCAGTCACTGCTTAAGAATTGGGCATGAGCTAAAAAAAATCTTAACCAGAGGTGTCAACAGTTTCTATCCAAATGCAATGCATAATTTTACCTAACTTTACAGAAAACAGTCACAAAGAAAATGAGAGGAAAAAACAACCATTTCCATCCTAAACTTTCATGCAAATATCCACCTTTGGGTGTTTTAAAATTAACAGCTGGTGGCACTAACTTTCTGCTTGGATGCCATTAAATGACTGAAGAACAGACAAGCAAAGCTTAATAATATGAGCGCATCAGTCGCTGCTCAAACCCATGTGAAAACCAATGGAAATATGGCATTTTTACTGAATTGATTTAGGAGCGGTACAGTCTCCTTATAGGTCCACTCATATCTGGTGCAATTTTCCATTTGTCCAGTGTAGGGAAAGCTCAAGTGAATATTTAAGATGTGCATCTATTTCATGTTGGTTATGATGTTGTTAAATCTGTAAGCTCATTTCCAATGCGCTTTGTTCTTTTGTATATTTATACAAAAACTTTTCCACCTCAGGCAGGTGTAAAAATTTTATTCTTTAACAAACTGAAAACATATGAAAACAGAGGGGGTATATGCAAAGGCACATAATAATGTAGCAGATTTATATATTACTTAGTGTTTTTTATTTTTTTAAGAGTTTGTTTCATCCATCCATTTTTTTCCAGTTATCTAGTTCAGGGTTGCAGTGGGCTGGAGCCTATCCCAGATGCCATGGGGCAGGAGATAAAGTACACCAGTCCAACACAAAGAGAGAGACAACCATTCACACCAGCAGCAAATTTAGAATCACCAGTTATCCTAGCCCCATGCATGTCTTTGGACTGTGGGAGGAAGCCAGAGTACCTGGAGAGAACCCACACAGGCACAGCGAGAACATTCAGACTCCACAGAAAAGAGTCCAAACCAGCTGGTAAATTTGAACCCTTCTTACTGTAAGATAACAGTGCTAACCACTGCCCCACTGTGCCACCTAAACTTGTTTGGACAGGGAATGAACATTTCTTAAAAAAAAAACATAAAATAAATGTTAAGACCCTGGTTTGTGAGCAACAGTTAAAAATTTTTGGAGTAACTTCATGAGGCTAGCCCGAAATTCTAAGGATGCCTAAATGTAAAGAGGCAAAAATAACGGCAAAATTAAAAACAGACAAACAAAAAAATTACAAAAAATAGTAGTGCTTAATGTAGGAGGTCATGAAATTGCTTGTCTCCCATATGCCACTGACGACACTCAAAGCGCCCTTCATTATTAATGCTCTCAGTCGGATTTGAAGCAGCTTTGCTTCTCTTATCAATCATTCATCTGATTTCCATTGAACACACTCTTATTCTCCAGTGTCAAATCAGACTTAAAGTGGCTGACGAATGAATCTCAGATCTTACTTTAATTAAACAAGGCTACCATGAACCTCTTACACCTGCTCAAAAAAATGATCAACAATACTGCACAATGGGTGGGAGCTCTTAAATCATTTATTACACTCAGGTCTCACAGAATTAAAATGTCTGAGCTGACTTGTCTACATATCTTTATGGTTTTTGTCACCAGTGAAAACTTGAGATTTAATTAAAACAAAATCTTTAGAAGCTACTTTTTTCAGGAATTTAAAAGGAAAAAACAAGAGCAGCCTGAGACTGCATACAAGGCTGTACAAGGCTGAATTTCTAGTTTTCCTAAGATAAAATATTTCTATTTCTTTATTTGACAATGAAAACATGCCCTTAGAATCAAATTAATATCATTACTAGTTCAAGAATTATTCAACAAAAAATTAAACTCAGCACTTATCTGGATCAGATGTTGTTTCACTGACTTTAATAAACTCTACTGAAGCTTGTCTCAGCAACAAGTTGGCATTGGAACAAAGTCTCTAGCCTGTTAGTTACTTTCATATAGCTTCATATTTATACACAGCTCCTTATCTGCGTAAATGATTCCCAGGATCCAGAATGATACCCAGATTTTGGATCAGTTTGCAAATTTTTCTTGTGAATGTTAATCTGATATCAGCAAATTTTTATCATTCCTCTATGGTATTTAATGAAATGATGGATAATAGCAATTTTTTCCTTATGTCATAATGCTGGAGAAGCCTTCAGAACCAGATCCGGCTTCACTCTAAAAGTTAATCATGCCTAAGTTGGGAAAAGTCCCAACTCTGGTAAAAATTTTCATGCCAATCTGTCTGTAACTTTTGGCATAATCCTGCTAACAAACAAACAAAACGAACAGAAAACATAAACTCCTTGACGGAGGTAACAAATGTGTGTATTCAGCCAAAGCTGCTTCCTTCTCACTTTCCCACCTCACACTCTGTCTGAACAAGATCCCATTTCTCTGTACTGCAGCAGGCATTTGGTTAACAGCAAACATAATCAAACTTTGTGGTCTGCCCTTCTGTGAAGTAGAATTGAAAGCATATCGTGTGGAGTTCTTCAGTGGCAATCTCCAATTACCTTCTGCGTACAAGTGTTCACTGCTCTGGAACTTTTCCATTTCATTACTGCACTCAAGCTGCCCCCATCGAAAGCCAACCGGCAGCAGCGGCGGTGGCAGCAGCACAGCAGACCGTGTCATCCATGCACAGCAGGGGGATTCTTCCAGGCTGCAGCGAATTCCGCGTTTTGTCTGGGGAAAAGATTCATGTCTATACAACCCACAGGTGCAAGTGATTTAAAAAAAAAAAAACCAAAAAAAAAACACAGCCCCACAGTGAAATGAGGCAGGGTAGTATTCAGCTCCTCCTTGGCTATGTTTACTACAATTATTCAGTGGGTCAGCCTTCCCCTACCTTCATGAAGACATAAAACAGTGGCTGTTATAAAAAAAAAACAAAAAAAAACAAAACACACTGTCTTTTTCTGATGCCCAGAAGAAATGTTTCATGTCACTGCTGCATGCTCAGAGAACCTCCGATGAAATCTTTCCCCAGCCCTCACAATGGATTTGGGAAACTCGAATGAGGGATTATTTGATGCAACTTCCACTCAAGAGGCCAATTCAGCCTCACAAATCAATACTAATCAACGGGGAGATGACAGGAGATGAAATTCCCTCTGCTGCAGCCAAATGCTCATGTATCAGAGCCTAAAGCATACGGACCCTCCTCTCTCAAATCTAGAAGTAGAAATAAATGAGTATGTCTACTCAAATACTGTACTTGAGCAAAATGAATGAGTACACACACTCTCCTTGAGTAGTTCTATGATACACTCAAAGTTAATTTTCGTATGTATTTTTAAAAAAAATTCACTATAATCACCGATCATGTAAAAGGTTAAACTTACTAATACATACACTGTCAAAATCAGCTTCATCTCAACAAGCTACAACATAGAAAGGCTCCATGTTGCTTCAGCATAAGGTCCAAACAAGAGTTTTAAATAATAAAGCTCTATAAAGTAACCATTTAGGTAACAAATGGACTTAACTGCACTCCTCCACTGCCCAAAGCTCATAGCAACACTATGCAAATTACTGATCTACAGCATTAACCATGTTTACAATATCAAGCTCTGGCTGAATGCAGCCTGTAGAGGGGGCCTTTCATCTTAGGCAAGAAACAACAAAGAGCATGAGCTTTCCATGTTACCAGGAAACATATATTTAATGAGACAACCACTGCAATCTCTGCTGCCACGCTAAGGGAGTCTGACCCTGTACTGCAGCTTGGCCGTGCTGCCAAACAACAGTCACGGCAGTCTAGACAAGGCCAAGCGGCAACTGGGGCCTCCCGAAAGCTCTTGTAATGCACAAAGAATTTGGTGCGATTTCCCCGGAGCAGAGAGGAAATGCATGAGTGAGAGTAAAGAGGGGTGAGATCCCCGCAGAGGTCAGAGCGTGTCCCTGGAGGTGTCGGGGAGAGTAAATGGGCATGACTGCAGTACACAGGGTTATACTCGCTCTCCTCCCTCCTCTTCCTTTTTTTGTCTTCTTCGCGGGGTGCCTACCCTGACTCGTCCCCAAGTACCTCAAAGCGAAAAGCAGCACAGCTCTACTTGCATGCCACGCAAATTGGAACAGGAAATGGTTGTCGGCTTCAGGCAAAATCACCACCTTATTTTCAAACAGAGAAAAATGTGACGTTGAGGAGGATCTCTGGGAAGACGCGGAGATGGAACGAGTTGCATGTCGAAGGATGAAGCTTGTTTGATGACTGTAGAGGCGGCTGCTGGTTGTCTGCACGGCTGGCTGAAGGCTGACACCGGTATAAAGGCCCATGAATATTCAGTGACCAAGTAAATGAGGCAGATAGCACTTGACATGTTTAACATCCACCTTTGGCACCTTCTCTCTGCAAAGCCAACAAGGTGAAGCAGCAGAACAAATATGTTGGTTGTTTGTGGGTGGCAACAATCCCTGCTGATGAATTGGATGCTCTTGAACAAAGAGAATGAGTTTCAGTGGGCGAGCTACATCAAAATAATCTGGACTTGGAAAAACAATCTAGTTTTTTTTTCAGTGGGATTTGAGTTGCTAAATTGCTGCTTTTTGGAGACTGGCATTAAAATAAAAATTGTAGCATTATGCCTTGCAATATGCTGACATTTCCATTCTTAGAAAAACATGTTTCCCCCAACTATAATCCCTGCTGGTATCAAAATGTTTGCTCTCTAAATATTTACCAACCCAGAGTCACATCTAAAGCCGAACACAGGCACCTTGAGACTTCCTTTTTTTTTCCAAGTGTTGGGTCCCAAAGGAAATGCGGTGAAAGCACTACAGACTATCTTGCAGAAGAGTAAACTATCTAAGCACATGATGCATTCCTCCAACCCAAACAGCTCTGAGAAAGAAAAAAGAAGTCTGCCACCAACAAACTGTGCTTCTTGAAATTGTACCTGTGTGAGAGACGAGTGAGAATTCACTTTGGTTTTGCAGATGAAGTTTTTACACCAAAAAGGGACACGGTAGTGAATAGGTGCTGCAATGGGTAAAGTAATGTAAATATTGACACTCTGATAGTCCTCACCAGACTTATCCGGTAGACCTGACCGGCAAGAGCCATTTAACATCTGCTCAGTAATATTCCAGGGCTAAAAGAATAGACAGCAGAGTTTTCCACATCAAATATTCTCCCCAAGCTTGGGAAGTGGCTCTGAAAAGTTAAACACATGGCCAATAGTAACTTCAAACTTTTCAGAGCCATATTTTAAGCCTAAAAACTGGACAATAAATCAGTAAGGAGCAGCCAAAGCTGGGAAACAGTGCTTGTATTTGCTGATAGGCATCAAATGCCTAATTCATGCATCACAATCACTGGTTCAGTCACAGCTGTGTGACAACCAGCTGGCTAATAACACCCAGTTGTTTATGCAGGTGTATAGCAACACTTCTCAATAGTCCTTAAGTTAAGATTTTTCCATTATTAGCCCTGTTTGGCCAACATTATTAAAGGTTTTTATTTACCAACTAAAAAACACCTACTATTGTGGCTGATTAGCAAAGTATCTCATCGACTAATCATTTAACCTCCAATTCATTCACAGTAACTATGCTGATGCACCACTACAGCTTCTTTCTCATGTGGTAAACTCTGATATTGTTAATCTAACATTTAATATTAAGTGAAAGTTTATGAGAGATTAGATCTCAGCAGATTTCTTGCTTCTGTTCGTTGGCCTTCTCAAAGAAGATTTAATCCATTCCAGCCAAATCCAGCAATACAATAATTTGCAATAAACAGTCAAGTTTTGATTATTTACAATCATTTAGAGCCCACTGATTAGTAACCTGATGAATCCACAGACAACATATTAACTCGCATTTTTCAAGTAAACATGCAAAATATGATATCTTTTCAGCTTCTCAAATGTGAAGAAATGCTGTTTGTGTCTAAAACTACAAATTTGGGGTGTTTGGGCAGTGGTTCAAGCACACAAAAAGTTCTGATGCAGAATTCTAATAAGGTGCAATGAACATACTGTGTTATTGATATAAACAGTTTTTGGTGGAGTTTTCTTTTAATGCTATCGGTCAGCAACCTGTACATGATCAAATACATGCACAAAAACATATGCATGAAAACAGAAGCGTCATGAATGAACTAAGAGGTCAGTGCCACTTGACAAAACAAAGTAACACACAAACACACACTCTAACCACCTCTTACCCCAGCAACCCCCCCCACCCACCCATTGCTCAGTGCACCCTGCGTCCTGATAAGCCGGTTTGCCAAGCTTGCCAGTACCACTGATGGCTCCGTTTGCACAACCGCTCCATTGTTGCTGTGCAGAGTGGACAACTGCACTTTGGACCTTTCACTGGGGAAAGCCTTTTATTGTGTTTCCCTTAAGGTCATCCACTGTGGTTTATCTGCAACCTGCCAGCCACACTCACTTTAAACACTGCATTAGGGATATTCAAGGATAGAAAACATAAACAGTAGCTGCTGCGTATCCTGCTGTTAAGTACTGTACAGTCAGTTTTCCTGGGTGCTGATTTTTCCAGAGCTTTAAAAGACTCATAAAAAGCAGCAGAATTATCTGTGTTGCTGGAACCTGATCCACTGCCGGCTGACCTTTTTCACAAAGCAATATTAAACATAATAGTTGAGCTGAGTTAAGTGATTGCAATTTATGAGTCCATTTAACTCGATTCAATATTGGATGACAAATGATTACCTCCGTGAAGTAAAGCTTACATACACAAAAATAACCCCAGCTACACACAAACACAGAGCTTTATCAAACTTAACAATCAGCTCAGTGTCTGTCAGCTTCGAGTCTGGCTCAGCGGAGGGCTGAACAGAATTTTAAAAATGCATGACAAGAGTAGAAGAAGTAGACGAAGAAAAGGTTGCATATTAAATACACATAGATACCCTCGTCTTTTTTTTTGGCTCAAACTCCATTAAGCTAAAACTGATGTGTATTGAATAGATGTTGCCTCAGAATCTGGTCAACTGGCCAAATGGATTAAATGTATCAAATTCATTTTCCTGAGTGCATTGAAGAAGTGTCAAAATGAAACATTTTCAATTTAGCCTCTTAAGGTCCAAGATTTCTTCATCCTGCTGTAGAACAAGCTGCTTACCCTGCAAAAACAGGCTGCAACACGTTGCTAAACGTGGCCCAGGCTTTAAATTAGCCCGACACAATCCACATATTTGATTCACTATTGCAGCCAGAAAAGAGTTACATGACTTTCAGGCATGCAGCTCAGACTATAAAGAAACAATGTAGCCTACTTTGCACACTCCTCACTGCTCTCTTTTCAGCCACATCCTCTTGGATTTTATGACTCTGGTTAAAATGCAACCATTAAATATTCATGTGTGAGGGCTTTCACCCGTGAAGCAGCTTCCCCCCCTTTCTCTCTGCGAGCCTTAGAGAAAGTGAGAAACTTTTTGATTTTAACTGACAGGAGCTAAATATTAAAAAAGAAGCTTTGGGAGTTCAGCAAAGTGTAGACTACTCCTCTCCAATATCCTCCTCGGCTGATACGAGCCTTGCCTTCTTGGCTTTCATCCTCATTGTTCCTAAAATTTCACACTATAGTGAGACTCGTTGAGTAAATTAACATGACAATAAAAATTGCAGAGATTAATGAAAATAAATACTCAGTAGCTGAACAATGACATTATGAAAATTGATGGTTGACAATCATTCCAAAGAGAATAGTGCTTTTTTGGTCATCAGGAAACATCACATCACATGCATCATAAACTATATCTTTGAAAAATATTTCTCATTAATTTTTCACTTGTTGTCTTGGCTGTTTATTATGCAAAACATTTCAAACTATCAGCTGCAAATGTAATGACACAAATAATTCATAGTTTCCCTCTTAGAACTCCTGGCAAGCTAAAATCCATAATATATAGCAAGTTAGTGCGTCTATAAAAAATTAAGTAGTAAATTATGTCTTCAGGTATAGACAGCAGCATAAATAAAGCTGAAATGTGATTTTGCTGCAGTGAACATTAGGGAAATTTCCGAGGCTTTATTTGGGTAGATGTTATTCGCATACAAATCAAGGGATGCAACATTCAAGGCTTCTCCAAACAAGCGATTTTCTAGACAAATGAAGCAACTGCTCAGACATGTGAGGCTTGCATCCAGTCTTTGTGCTCAAGAGTGGCAGAACGCATGTATGACAACTCACTGCTATAAGTTGATTTAACTGCTGAAAATTCATGAGGGAAGAGTAAAATGAAACCTAACAATACTATTGCTGTCTGAGAGCAGCCGAAGTGCAAGCAGCATGAAAAGTTTATTCATTCTGAACTAATCTTTAGTGATTTGGGACTAAAGATTCGTACCACTTAATAATGAGTGAGGAGCCCAGCTAATCATTGAGATATTTATGAATATTATTGTGTCAACCAAGTTCTGCCACAAGCGAGTGTACAGTCCATCACTATCATAGGTTGGACACCAAGTGTACGTGGAACATGCAGAACCAATTACTCTTTCATCAGTGTCTCCTGCTTTGGCACTCAGCAGCTGATTGAGATGAATCAAAAGGATTTTTTTTTCTCGTTCTCTCTAACTATTCTGAAAGAAGCCACTTCCCAGAAAGAGTCAAACTTTCCACTGCTGCTCACCGCTGTCTTTGATCCCAGACAAATGAGAAAACAAAAAGTGCAGGGTGGCTTGTGAAACGTGAAGCCTTTCAGAGGTATTCTTCCACTTTTGGAAAGCTGCCTGCCCTTTTGAAAGGGATTTTCTTCAAAGCAAACATCGGTGACATTACCCATTCTGCACCCAATTAAAATTATTGAACGCATCTAGAAAACACCACACAGCCGATATCAGCCACAACTAGCTTGTCACAGACAAACAAATACAGCAATCACAAGGACACAAAAAAAATATCCTTCTCCGGCCTTTTGAGTTCATAACCAGCATTTAATCCGCTGTAATGATTTACAATATGACAAGTCAGGCAAAATTTACTGTGACAGATTGAATGGGACCCAACATAAATATAATTACAGCTCACATGATCTTCTCCACCTCCCTCCTCCGTAGGAAGTGCGCACAAAGACGATGCAGCCCACAGTAATTTGCTTTTTCAATTTGCTCCTTGACATCAGCTGGTGCCAGAAAAATAAAATAAAAGAACAGCAAAGCCAGAAAGTACTGAGGATTTATCAGTGCTTGTGAATTCAAGTGGTCCTGGGTGCACCGAAGTTATAACGGGGTGTTTGACCTCAAGCAAAACCTCAGAGAAAAAAATATGTGTTGTCTCTTAAAGTTGCAACTACTAAAGGAATCAAACAGGGCTAAACAATTATCATTAAGGACACAATGAGGATGAAATTCTGGTCTGCTACCAGTATTAATGTTTAAAATGATCGTTTTGGTCATTTATTTTGTTTTTGTTGTTATGCATTTAATCTGTTTAACCAAATAAATAGAAAATAACTCAATTGCTTTAAAGCCTTTCAGCACTACAATTCTATCTTTGAACATTTAGCCAGCACAAAACTGATGTGACACAACAGATAAACACTGATATTGGCTGATATTAATGTTTGTCCATCCCGAATTAGTATTTTTACACTTGCTTGGTTTTTAAAAGTAATTTTGAAGTAATTTCCTCCAAGCAGGTTAGTTTATTTTTCTGTGAAACCAGATTAAATATCATTCTGTTTGGGACTGAAAAAAGACTCAAAGGTAACCTCTGAAGCTCTTGAGCAACTAGGATGGATACTTATCACAGTTCCCTGACATTTTATGGATTAAATCAATAGTTACTTAATCATTCCAGGTGGGGACACAAGCTCCTCTCACCACGGAGGGTTACATCAGGAAGGACATCTGGTGTAAAACCCTTTTCCAAATTACCAATGCTGATTAATCTGCTGTGGCGACCCCTTGGAGAGAATACGAAGGAACAGTCAAAGGTACATTTACAATCAAGGAAAAGACTGTTATACACTCATTGGCCACTTAATTAGGTATGCTTTTTAATGCAAATTTCTAATCAGCCAATTACACAGCAGCAACTCAATGCATTTAGGCATAGGTCATCTTGACCATGCCTACATGCAAGGTGATTTAAGTGACTTTGAATGGTATGGACATGGTTGTTAGTGCAAGATAGGCTGGTCTGAGTATTCAAGAAATTGTTGATCTACTGAGATTTTCCTGCACAACCATCTCTAAGGTTTACAGAAAATCATCCAAAAAAGCGAAAATATCCAGTGAGCGGCAGTTCTCTGGGCAAAAATTCCTTTTTGACGCCAGAGGTGAAGGGCCAGACTGCTTCAAGTGAGCAGGCAACAATAATTCATACAATGCCTTGTTACAACTAAGATATGTAGAAGAGCATCTCTGAACACACAACATATCAAAGCTTGAAAAGGATGGGTTATAGTGCCACTCCTGTCGGCAAAGAACAGGAAATTGAGGCTACAACTGGAATGGGCTTGCTAAAATTGGACAATAGAAGACTGGAAGAACGTCGTCTGGTCTGATGAGTCTAGATTTCTGCTGTGACATTCAGATGGTATGATCAGAATTCGGTGTAAGCAACATGAAAGCATGGATCCATCCTGACTGTATCAAAGGTTCAGACTGCTGGTGGTGGCGGTATAATGGTGTGGGGGTTATTTTCTTGGCACACAGATTTGCATTATGGGTGTCCAGCTGACAAATCTGGGCCAACTGTGTGAAGCTATCATGTCAATATGGACCAAAATCTCTAATGAATGTTTCTAGCACCTTGTGTAACCCTTGCCATGAAGAATTAAGGCTGTTCTGAAGGCAAGAGGGAGTCCAACAAACTTATTGCTAGGAAGGTGTATCTACATTAGTGCCAGGTGAGTGTAGACAGCAAGACGGAGCAACGACATTTATTAGTCTTAAAAAATGCACAAATACTGTTGAAGAGTTTAAGCAATATAAGTGAACAATTTCAAAGGAATGCAAAAACAGCTAGGACATGGATGAAAACTCTACACAGCAGTTTACAAAACAGTTTAGTAGCCAGATTAGATTGAAAAGTGGCAACGCATGGGGTAATTCTTTAAAAGCAACCTGCTGTGACCCCCACCCACCCATCTTGAGGACAGCCCAGATTTGGTTTCGCATTCCTGCCTCACAGATAACACACACACACACACACACACACACACACACACACGAATGAGAGATGAGACAGAGCTGGAATGAGACACAGACACTTTTGTTAAGACATTTCTGACCTCACTCTATTTCTTCTCACTGATGATGTTTACACCATGAGTCAAGCACACGGATATCTTCTCTCTTGTTCTTTACCCAACATGTAAAGGATCAACCACTCCCTCTCTGCCCTCAACACCCCCTTCCATCACCCTCCATGCTAATGTAATACACATTAGTGAAACCAGCTGCACACAGTGCACATCCATGGTGACACGAAGGATGCTGGGCCCTTGGGTGAGCTTGCTCTCTCTCTCTCTCTCTCTCTCACTCCCTCCCTCCCTCTCCACATGCCAGGCACATCATGGGCACAGCCTCGCACCACAGCGTCTGTGACTCAAACATGCCCTCGTTTTAGAGCAGATGGTCAAAAATAGCGTCCACTGTCAACATTTTTGTAAGCCGTGGGACCCGTTGGGCCACACACCGTTTGCCAAGAAGAAGTGCAACGTATGTGTGTGTGTGTGTGTGTGTGTGTAAAAATAATCTGGTCAGTTACAGCTTTTCTCTGTTTGAGACCGACAAAGTGAGGACACCCTGTTGTTTGAAAAGAGCTTATGCAATCTGCACCTATAAATAGGAGTGTGAAGTGTGTCTGCATATGTGTCACACTGCATGTTTACATCCAGGAACACTGTCCAATTAATTAGCATTCATCATCAGCAGTGTTTTCTATTATGATATCAGTGAACAATCTATTGTCTTTGGTTGGTTGCTGTTCCTTTTCCAAAGCTGCTGCTAAAACGGGATGGCCAGCAAGTCAATAGATGAAAGGACATAAGGAAATGGACAGGACATGTTTACAAAAGAGTCATTTAAAGTCATCGCTGGGACAACAGTGCACATGGCTACCAGCCATATTTTTGGTCACATACATAGTATGCGAATACATAAACGGACATCTCAGACTGAAATTCAAGGCTGTTCAAAGACATACACCAATGTATTTTGATAAGGTGGCTCAGATTTCACTCAGTTTATTCTAAGGCTATTTCTATATCTTTTCTGAGCATGCCATATACTATGATATTCAGGATGAGTTTGGCAGCTTGCCCTTATTTGACATTTCACCTGTATTACAATCCCCTGTCTGGGATTTTCCCTGTTTGTATTCAACACAAATCAAAACTCTGTACACAAAGTGATAGATTCTCAGACTTCCTGAACCATGTTGATTAAATGCTCTGTCTAAGCACTTCTGATGAAGGTAATAATAACATAAACCAATCCATTTCTGATTTATATGAGCTACTGTACCCATGCGTTTGGTAATGTAAACCAGACATATTGTCATGCCAACTTAGCTGTGGGATACACCTAACCCTGGTGTTTCAGTAAATATTTGCTTACTTTGCTGCAGAACTGCACCATGGAAATATCAGGCTGTATACAGTATAAACAACATTTGTCTACCTTAAATTACTACTGAAGAAAGATCTAAAGTTTGAGGATTATGAGACAGGAGGCTCATTCACGAAAAAATATGGGCGTTAAGTGCTTTAATCCTAATCAACCAAAAATCATGTAAAAATGAGACAAACTTTAAAACTAGGAGAGTAAAACGCAGAACAGAAGGGGTGCCATTTTTGACCCAAAATGCATCACTTGGATGTTAAGGGTTAATGTATTCCACCCTATCCAGTGCAGAGACCTCTCTCATGATCTTCTTTCACTGCCCACAGCTGTCATGTCAGTGTATCAGCTCCGGTCTGTGATGCATGCCTTGCACCTGGGTAACCGACCGCACACAGACACCGTGTTAGCATGAGGGTACAGTGTAAGCTGACACACAGGCTGTGGGTGTGGTGTCACGGCTGTCCACACTTCATCATCAGTAAAGACTTTTGTTTGAGCAGCGAGAAAAAAAAGCGCGATCAGGTCACAAAAGAGACAAAATCATTACAGATTGAAAAAAGCAGAGAGAGAATTTTAACTCCGGTAAACAGATGCTTAAAGGATTATTCAATTAAACAGTTGATCAACAGCTGTAAAGAGCTTCTCTAGTGTGATGATTTTTCTGTTTTCTATAATTGAAAATTGAATGTGTTTTGGTTTTGGACTGTTGGTTGCACAAAATAAGCAATTTGAAGATGTCACCTTGGACTCTGGCAATTTGTGAAAGCCATTTTTACTACATTTATACCCATTTTAAAGACTCAACAATTAAATTATAAAGAAGAAAAATTGATACATGAATGAATAAACTGGCTTTTGAGTCATTAGTGAGATGTGTTTGCAAACGGGGCAGAAAATGACTCAAAATGAACTTAAATGAGAACTAAGAGAAGATCAACATGAAAAGTTCCTTTTTTGCGGCTTATTTATTTATTTAGCCTGAAACTGCAAAAGTGTGTAAAATGTTCATGATTCCAAAAAGGAAGACTGGATTCCATTCAGAGTGCTCCATAATGTGAGTTTTACATCGATATATTAGGTCTGGCATACAACCCCAATTCCAAAAAAAGGTTGGGAAGCTGTGTAAAATATAAACAAAAACACTAGGCAAGGACTTGTAAATCTCATATACCAATATTTTATTCATAAAGAACATTAAATGTTGAAAGTGAGACATTTTACTATTTCATAAAAAACATCAACTTCAATTTGATAGCAACATGTCTCAAAAAAATTTGGGACTAGGGAAATAAAAGACCAGAAAAGTTAAGTGGTACTAAAAAGAAAAAGCTGGAGGAACATGTTGCAACTAATTAAGTTAATTGGTGAGAGGAGAGTAATGTGACTGGGCATAAAAAGTGCACCTTAGAGAGGAAGAAACTCTCAGAGGTTCAGCAATGTGCAAGAAACAGCATCTACAAATGATGAAGATGCTGTTCCTGATGCAACCCTTCATGGTAAGAGCTCGTAAGGTGAATGTGTAAACCACTACAATATAAGGGCACTGTCTTCTATAGTACATAATATCGGCAAAAGATTCCCTGTATCTGAGGACATCTCTGCGCCCAAGGGACACAACCGAAAGCCAACACTGGATGCTCGTGATCTTCTGGCCCTCAGGCAGCACTGCATTGCAAAGAGGCATGATTTTCTCACGGAAATCACTGCATGTGCTCAGGAATGCTTCCAGAAATAATCGTCTGTAAACACAGTTAGCCATGCCATCCACAAATGCAGGTTAAAACTCGATCATGCAAAGAAGAAGCCTTATGTGAACATGATCCTGTAACACCAACATCTTCTCTGGGTCAAAGCTCATTTAAACATGGACTCGGGCAAAGTGGAAAACTGTTCTGTTCACAGATGAATTGAAATTTGAATTTTTTTTTGGAAATCATGGACACTGTGTCCTCTGAAATAAAGAGGAGAGAGACCATCCATACTGTTATCAGCTGTTATGAGTTCAAAAGTCTGTATCTCTGATGGTATGGGGGTGCATTAGTGCCTATGGTACTGTCAACTTGCACATCTGGAAAGGCACACTCACTGCTGAAAGGTTTTACAGCAACATATGCTTCTCTCTAGACAATGTCGTTTTCAGGGAAGCCCTTGCATATTTTGACAAGCTGATGCTAAACCACATACTGCAGCTATTACAACAGTAATAGAAGAGTCTGGGTGCTGGACTGGCCTGTCTGCAGTTCAGACTTTTCACCAACTGAAAAAAAATTGGAGCATCATGAAATGCAAAATATTACAAATAAGTCTCAGGACTGTTGAGCAACTGGAATCCTCTATCAGGCAAGAATGGGACAACTTTCCTCTCCCAAAGGTCCAGCAACTGGTCTGCTCAGTTCCCAGAAGTTTACAGACTATTGAAAGAAGAGGGGATGCTACACAGTGGTAAACATGGCTCTGTCCCAACTTTACTGAGATGCACTGCAGCCATCAAATTCAAGATGAGTAACTATGTTTCAAGAAATAGTAAAATATATCTCACTTTCAACATCTTATACGTTTTTGATGTTGTTTTGTTAATAAAATATTGGTTTATGAGATTTACAAATGACTGCATTCTGTTTTTATCTATATTTTACAGTTTTCCAACCTTTCTGTAGCTGGGGTTGGATTCCATCTTGTATATTCTGACACAAGTCTACAAAGATAACGATCACAATGAGAACACCAGTGCGCTTAACCTGTCTAACAGACAAAAGGCTCGCCAACATTTGTGTCTGTTTCTCTCCCAGTGCCTTAACATAAGTGGAAAATGATACTTTTTAACCCACCAATCAAAATATATTAATGTAGAGCTCTGATTTTAAAACAGACAGCTGTCGGGTTCTTGTCCTATGCCAGCAACCATCAGATTTAATCAAACCACACACAAGCAGTCCTGATGATGACATCTTATATGCGTTAAACTGTCACAAATACTTTAAAGACCCCATGAGAATGAAAGCCATGAGGCCCTTTCAACTCTGGGTCACATGCATGCTTTGTCACAGTGACTATGCAAAGGAGAACAGGTGAAATGCAAAACAACACTTAAGCAGAAAGCGTCTTTTGTGTCAACATATGGCAACAGATGAATGAGAAATGGTGCAACATGTCAGGGATTTTATCTACTTGTGTTTTACATCTCGGTAGCAAACTTGAAAGGATCTGACATTTGTGTTTGGGGAAGGAGGAGAGTGGGGTGGGGGGGGTGCTTGGGAAAGAGATTACCCTCAGACCTTTTCTTTGAAAGCAGAAGAGAATGGGGGAAGGACGTTCCCCGTGTATTAGTAAATCCCAGTTAATTTTCCCTGTCAGAGAACAATAAGATATGGACCCCCGTGGGCTCTGTTGAATGTAATTCCACCACTTGCTCAGAATCACCTTCATTACTCATCAGAGGTGTAGATCTCTCGCTCTCTCTCTCCTAAAAAAAAAATCCTCTGGAGCACACACTAGACACTGTGATGCTTCAGCAGAGCCCCTCGGGAGTCTTCCCAGTGCCCATTTCTTGATAGTGAGATTACGCCTCTTGAGACATTTTCAAATTTTGAGAGCTAGTTTCTCAGTCTCTGCTGAAATTTAAGAGGGGAAATATGCCTGCTATGCCACACTACCACATGCTGAAAGAGTTGACAACCCTTCAGGGTTCCTGGGTTATACCTTGTTTAAATTTATAGAAGCCGAGTCTTTGTAGAAGCCGGATGTTATCCATGATTCAAAGCCTTTCATTTACACTTAACACTGCAGCAATGCACTATGTCATCGTCTGCGTCTCTTTTTCACAGCGTGTCACATTCAACATGCATGAGCCTGCGACTGCTGGGGGCCCAGAAAGCTCCAAATATATCCATCATGGGTTAAGACTCACATATTGTATTTTTTTTTTCCATGTGTATCATGTTGCACTCTAATTCGTCCACTGAAATCCTAAAACCCTGCTGACAACAAACATGTAAACAAAGAATTAGCAGATTTTAATTGCATTTTAATTGTGAGCAATAAATGCAGTTTAATAAATTATGCGTGCAATTATTGTCTTAATCAATTAACTGTTAAAATGCTGGAAAAAACTGAATAAAAACCACCACCAGACCAAAAGCGAAGGTGACGTCTTGTATGAGGTTGCTTCGTCCAGTCAAGAATCTAAATATTGAATTTATGCTGCAAATTTGCACATTTTTAAACTAGACAGTATTTGAGTAACTTTTAGTCCAAACAATCAGTTAAACAGAAAAATCAGTTAACCAAATAACCCTTTCACCAGCATTAAAAAATGCATTTTAATTTCACTTATATCTTCCACGCCTACCTATAAGCCTAAACAACTTCACAAAACTTGAAAACAATTTATACTTTAAATGATCCCAGGTCTTCTATTAAGCCAAATGTACTGTCTATGAACCTACTAATCAGAAGATGTGTGCTTTTTGTTCTGGCAAACTTCCCCTAAAGCATGGCTGCAGCTGTAAGAGGAGGCAGGCCTATTGTTCAGACTAACAAGGGGCAAAGAGGTCACATGCATTTTCACAAGAGCTTTGCCAGAGGGGTTGGGGAAGCAAGCAGCACACTGGTCTGTTTGGTATGGATCTACACTAAAGCTTTTTCTATAAAGTCGCATCATTCCCAGTCTATTATAAAGGGGGATAGATTAGATTAGGTGAGATTATGCAGAGAGGGGTTCCCTAAAAAGAGCAAAAATAACACACTCAGTACTTAGCAGGCGAGTCAACAGTGGGATTAAGCCAAAAAGAGCATGCTGAAATCCAATGCTAATATGCACAATGGTCATCCTTCCACTGGATCAACATTCAAGTGGTCTCAAACACAGTTCCTTCAGATTTCTTAAGCGATGTTTATAGTTGCAGCAGCAATAAAAATCAGACTTGTGTTATCACATTTCTGCCATAAAACTGAAATTTCACAAATCTTAACATCCAAAGAGCTATTTATTTTCCTTCTCCTACATCAAACTGTCATCCCAATCTTCCATCCTGTCAAGCCCTCTCTCTCTCTGAGTACAGTTTGTATAATAACAACTCCTATCACCAATGCAACCGAAAATATGCACAAAGTGGTTGCACACGCTAACATGATTAAATGATGTGTGGTCTGGCGTCACTCCCAGCACCTCTCCCATCCCTTGCTCTGCTCTGTATCTCTCTCCTGCACGAAAGCAAACGCGAACACACACACACACACACAGATTCCCTTTCCCTGAGCTGTGTTTTGAAAATAGAAGCTTCATATTAACAGTCAACAGTCAAGCTGACAGGTACAGTCAGAGCATTCTCTCCAACATAAAACCCCTCAGTGGATATCTGCACGGTACACATGTTACTGCAGCTCCATGTCACAGAGGTGGACCGTCGCAAATCATCACGCACACATGAGGAATATGGGATAACATATGGTAAAAGAATAAGGTGTAGAGCAAATAGTTGTTTTGTTATTCAGTGAGCTGTATTCAGATCCTGTACTGAAACACTACCATGTGTAAAAAATGCTACAGGTAAAATTTTCAGCAACGTAAAGGTATAAAATTAGAACTACTGACATGAGCAGTTTTCACTGTTGTAGCTAGTTTTGGTGGAGGTGATTTTGTTTTTTTATGCTGCCTTGTGATTAGTGTTTCCCTAACTGGGGATTGGAGCTCTTCTATGTGATCACAAGGTATAACTAATCAGAAGGGGGGAAACAGTATGTTTTTGGTTTATTTTGGCTAGTAAGCTCATAATCTTAATTGATATAACAAATACTGGATACTTTATCAAAATCAGTCACATCCTCCCTAAGCCTGGTTCTGCTGCAGGTCTCTTCCTATAAAAAGGGAGTTCTTCCTCCCCTTAGTTGCCAAGTGGTTGCACACAGCAGGTTGATGAGGTTCTCTCTAATATCATTTGATATTTACCTTATAATGAAAAGCACCTTAAAATTATTGTTTTAAACTGACTGTACTCAAACAAAATTGACTTGAACTGACCTGAAAAAGACAACCTGTGACAACGGTTTGCAGATTTATCATTTTAAGCTGTCACAAGCTGTACACACTCAAAGTTCTTGCATCCAAAAAAGCCTTACAGACTTCTCGCCAGTAAAAAAAGCTACATACAGTTGATCAGATGAGAAATTTTTAGCTGATAAAGTGATGAAAAAGGGGCAGGACTTCCTGGGTCTTTCACATAGCATTAATAAGCGAAGAAGAGTGAAACATGTTTCATTTATAACAATGTGCTTCTTTTAATTAGTCTTGCATATGAAATTTATACTTGAAAGTACCACAGATTGCTTTAGTAATGCACTTAGTTACATTCCAACACGAGTTACAATCTCAAAGTCAAAACAACCCTTTACAAGGTTGCAATTACTCACAAGTAACATAACAACAAGATTATTAAGTGCTGCTTGACATCAAGGTAAACCACATGATTAAACTGCTGTAACTACCCAGTGACATACTTTCTAGCCCTGCACTCTCCTTACCCTTTGAAAATAGCCATACCGGCAGGGTGATTCATCCCAAGAGTTTATTCTCCTGAGCAGAGACAACACAAAAAGACCTTGAACGAAACCTACACAAACCTCCCACAGGCTCTGACCGTGGAGGAAGAGCAGTCGGTTACTTACTCGCTTGCCTTTTTCCTGTTGCGAGTGCTTCAGAGAGCTCTCCATATGCAGTAGCTGCTCGCTGCAAGTGGAATTCCCAAGCCGAATCAATAGCATTATGACATTATACACAATCTAACAGCCCGTTTGCCAGCTACTAAAGTAAATATTGTTGGTTTAAAAAAAAAAAAAAAGAGGCTTAGGTTGTAAACCTCTGGGACTGGGCTTTGTTATAATTGTTGTAACACAGATCAAAATAGTCAAATTTTTTCTCAGAACAGTACATACCCCTAAACTTTTGGGTGTAAAACTGCTTTGTGCGCCAAGTTGTGATTTCAGGAATTTCAGGCAAAAGAAGCGTCAGATACACAACATTGTCACAGGTGAGTGTGGCCAGTTGAGACACACCAGCTCTCAGTCTCCTCACAGGCTGGCCAGCAATCTGCTGGAGGTAATGAGGCCTCTTGTGTGTCCTCTCTGATCTGAGAGTTGAATAATTTCCCATGCGGCACAGTCATTTCCAGCTTCCGCCTTTACTCTCACCCCGTCGGGTGGGTGGAACAGCAAGAGCAAAAACCTCCACCCTGCACTGACAACGTGTTGCCATTGTCAATCCACAGTGCCACACACAAAACTCAGCCTGTCTGGAAAAAAAGAAAAGATCTGCTAAAGTGCATATAAGCTACTTTACATGGGTTTGATTTTAAAATAATGTTTTCTGCATTTCTAATCTGCGCCCAAAGAGGCTTGTCCTTTTCACAGTTTTATTCTGCTCTGCGCTGATGGTTTCCACTGGTCAGCAGGAAACTGAGAGTTAATAAATGGTCTACTTCAGCACCCAGACACACGTGCTGGGTTGCAGATCTCCGTTTCAATGTGTCTTTTGTTTGACGGCTGGTGTTTCAACATCCTCAACTTGAATAGAAGAAGGTCAGCCTGGTGGGGTCTGTGGTTATTCAGGAGCCCAACCTGGGCCCCACAGAGGTGGGGTGATGGGGAAGGAGGGGACAGGACTGAAAACCTTCTCCTCCGTGTGACCCCACCAAAATTTTTCCAGCAACTGAAAGTTTTAAGTTTCCCAATACATGCAGTGCTCAACTTGTGATGCACACAGATAGAAAGGCACCCTGTGCAGGGCAAACAGCAACCAAAATATTCTGACATCATCTCACATCTTCCATTTACCGTAGACTTTCTGAAAGTTTTAAAACAGTGAAGCCAAGAAACCAAAAGAGACCCTCTGAATTTCACAACAAAACTGCAAAGAAGCAACTGGGGCTGCTAAATAGATGCAGTTTTTCCATGACCCCCTAAGCAGCCGGGTGCAAAACAGTGTACCATGCAAGACAAATCTGGGTGCTTCAGCAGCTAAAAGCAGACACAAACAGAATGAACTTTTCAACATCATAACAAAAAAAACAAAAAAAAGCAAAAAAACAAGAAGAGCTCTCCTGGACATCTCAAACAAAAGGAGATGACAAACATATGCACAGACGTCTGCTTGCTTTATGCTCCCAAACTTTTAATTTTGCAATAGAAACTAAAACAGAAACTCTCTCACTCTCTTTCATTGACAATGGTGAGGAAGCAGACCAGGGAGCAGAGTCAAGCTTACGTTTTTTTTTTTTTTGTTTTCCACTTGACTATGCTTGTTTTTTTTTTGTTTTTTGGCTTCCTGGACAGATGTACAGCAAGTCAAAGGCAACCTGGGGTCTACATGAGAGGGCCCCTCAACCTGAACCGGTTCCATACATTCAGACAGCAGGAATTGTTGGGACCCAACTTGTTAAACCCCAAATGAAGCATGCAGCAAGAAAACTACAGGCTGTGACACAATTACTGTTCTTATTTAACAGTACACGTGCTATTTTAAAAAAAAAAAAAAATTAAACTTTATTA
>VUQH01013060.1:3633-23963 GCA_015106775.1 Etroplus canarensis
GTTCATCGAGGTTTGTTGGTATTTGTTTATGCACAGCTCTCTTAAGGTGCCACCACAGCATCCCAGTTTTTTTGAGGTCTGGACTTTGACTGGGCCATTGCAACACCTTGATTGTTTTCTTTTTAAGCCATTCTGCTGTAGATTTGCGATAGACTTGGGATCATCGTCCTGTTGCATGACCCAATTTGGGACAAGCTTAAGCTGTTGCACAGTAGAGTTGTGCTGATGGACGATGACATCAGTGGTCGTCTATAATCAGAGTGATGGCGATAGCTTGTCAAACAAGGTGATTTTTGGCTCATTTCTCCACAGATGCATGAACTTATTATTGCCATTATTATGAGCTTTATAATAAATGGAATCTGAATTTGTTAGAGTTTCATGTGGCATATCCACACAGAACAGACACTTGAAACACAGATGTTTCTGGTCATGCTTGGGTGCACGCACACCGTTCATGCTCGGACTTCAGCATCCTTTGAAGTTAACACGCGTGATTGTGGAGTGGCTGCACTGATCTCTGGTTAGCATCAGATGAGAGAAATCAAGAGGAGAGCATTTCTGACTGTTTGATTTTTAAACAAAAGCAAAACAAACAAACCACTTTATTTATAAAACGTGACTGTGGGTTTGCAAACACTTTTTATATCTGAAGCCTTTTTCACCCCATTGGGAATTTTTGTCGGTGAAAAACTTGCTGCGGCGCACGGTGAGGAGAGGAGGACAGGTGAGCTGTTTTATACAGACAACAACATACTGGATGATGCAGTAGAGCTGTAGGTCTAAGGTAAAACAAGGGACATCAAATGTGAACTTTTACCTTTGTAGCTGTTCAGAAGATATTCACCCACTTGTGTTAATTAAGGTAAAGCAAAAACATTTAATGTTGTTTGTCAACATGTAAAAATCTCTTCATGCTGGAAATGAGACACTCGCGGTGTGTGTGTGTGTGTGTGTGTGTGTGTGTGTGTGTGTGTGTGTGTTCTCACCTGCCCTGTTGAGTTTTTTTGCATTTGGGCCACACGTGCGTTACGGAAGGTGGATGGCCGCTACCATCATGGGTGCATGTTACTCTTTTCACCCTAAGGCGATGCCATTGGTTATCCACAATATTAAAGGGGGACTATAGGATGACTGGACAAATCCAAAACCTATTGCATCAATGGCCTTACTTTTGACTGTAGAATACTTTGGTATACAGAGGAGTTCTTGGGTGACTCAGTGACTGCAAACCCAAATCATCACCCTTCCACAACCGTGCTTGGCAGTTGGTATATGGTGGCTGTGTTTGGTTTTCATCAAATCTGGTGCTGAGCATTATGGCCTAACATCTCCACTTTGGTATTATCTGTCTGGAGGACACTGTTCCATAAGTCTTATGGTTTGTTCAGATGCAACTGTGCAAACCTAAGCTGCGCTGCCATGTTTTTTTTTTTTTTTTTACAGAGAAGAGGCTTCCTCCTGGCAACCCTTCTAAACAAGCCATACTTGTTGAGTCTTTTTCTAATTGTACTGTCTCTTGGGATTTTTGCAGCATTGTACAGTCTGACACACCTGAATGCTGCAGACCAGCGAACTGACAAAACTTCTGCTTTTATAGAGGTGCTCACACTGGCTGATGATCAGTCAATGAAGTACATTTAATCAGCATCACCTGGCTGCTACTTAACCTCTGAATTTCTATGGAAGCAGTAAGGGTGTACTTAGTTTTTCACTGGACTGTGAAATCTTTCTTTTTCACATAACTATATATGGATGCATTAATGTGTTAGCTATATTTTGCTGCTGTTGTTTTAAAGATAAGTCTAATACACAGTGCTTCCAGTGCTACTGTTGGTCACTGAATAAATCTGAGATCTTATCAGATGAGTCTGCAACAAAACATTCTTACTTTTTCCCTAGCCATTCAAACAACTCATACTGGAAAAGCTCCTGAAACTTCTTAAAGAGTCAGAAGCATCCCACATCTACATTTCTGTTTTTTATTTCATGCTGTCAGGAATATGGCGTTGAATAAAACGCCTGATACTTCTTTGTTGCACGCTTTTCTAGTTCCATTTCTGCAGTTGTAATTGTTTTCTGTTCAATTTGCAGACATGAATGAGCACAGCTCTCGAAGCCACAGCATCTTCCTCATTAATATCAAGCAGGAGAACATTGAAACGGAGAAGAAATTGTCGGGGAAGCTCTACCTGGTCGACCTGGCCGGCAGTGAGAAGGTCAGTCCTAGTGTGATCAGAGATATGGAGTTAAAGTTGATTAAAGAGTTTTCTGAGTATTAAAACTGATGTAAAATCTGCACATTGGCTGTTTGGACAGGTCAGTAAGACAGGAGCTGAGGGAGCCGTGCTGGACGAGGCAAAGAACATCAACAAGTCTCTGTCGGCACTGGGAAACGTCATCTCAGCTCTGGCTGAGGGAACCGTAAGTCAGCCATTATTGTTTTTCTATACATAAAGAAGTATGAAATATAAGAAAAATCTGCTCCACTGGTGAGCCTGTGGTTTCTTTGTTGTTGTTGTTTTTTTCTCAGAAAACCCACGTGCCATACCGAGATAGTAAGATGACTCGGATCCTGCAGGACTCTCTTGGAGGAAACTGTCGCACCACCATCATCATCTGCTGCTCACCATCCATCTACAACGAAGCTGAGACCAAGTCTACGCTCATGTTTGGACAGAGGTACCTGCAACATCTTCTCTCTAATGTCTTTTACTGTGCTCTTCCATTTCCTTTCTAAATGCCGTGCATTCCTGGATATTAGAAGACCAAAACAATTTTTTTGTAGCCGGCTGTAAACATGCTGATTTCTGCTGTAAAGTTGGAGATTTTAAAATGGGAGTCTATGGGGGGACCACTCACTTCCTGAGCAGCTGTATCCGATTGCAGGAGCTTGAAACGGATGGTGAGAACAGCTAAAAAAATCATCAGGGTCTCTCTTCCCCCCGTCACAGACATTTACTACATCATGTCTGTAAAGCCATCCAGGTTGTGGCTGACCCCGCACACCCCTCACATAAGCTCTTCACCCTCCTGCCATCTGGCAAGAAGTACCGAAGCATTCGGGCCCTGACTACCAGACTGTAACAATTTCTTCACAAGCCATCAGAGCTGAATACTCAGAGACTGGACTGGAGACACACATAATACTGCACAAAATAACTGTAACGCCAATTCCAAAAAGGTTCGGCTGCTGTGTAAACTATAAAAAAAAACCCAATGCAATGATTTCCAGCACTTTATAGAGGCAGGAAAGACGGGTAGAGGTTCAGCAAGCTGCCAGAAACCAGCTACAAATTGTAGAGCAATTTTAGAATGATGTTTCTTAACGTAAACTTGCAAAAACTTTGAATATCATCTTAAGTACATAATATCTGGAATCTGGAGACATCTCTGTGCTCAAGTGACATGGATGAAAACTATTACTGGATGCTAGTGATCTTTGGGCCCTTAGGTGGCTCTGCATTGCAAACAGACATGATTCTGTCATGAAAATGAAAATGGAAACATGATCCAGAAATGTTGCCATTTTTCTCTGGGCCAAAGCTCATTGAAAATGCCCTGAAGCAAAGTAGAAATCTGCTCTGTGGTGAGATGTGTGAAGATTTGAAATTCCTTTTGGAAATCATGGATACCTTATCCTCTGGACTAAAGAGGAGAGGGACCATCCGGTTTTCTATCAGCCCTCAGTTCAAAATCCTGAATCTCTGATGGTATGGGGGTGCATTAGTGCCTATGGTCCTGGCAACTTGCATATCTGGAAAAGCACCTTGAATGCTGAAAGATATATACAGATTTTAAAGGAACATTTGCTCCCCTCATTATGTCTTTTCCAGGGAAGGCCTTGCACATTTCAGCAAGACAATGTTAAACTGAATACTGCAGCTATTAAACAGCATGGCTTCAAGAGTCTGGGTGCTGGACTGGCCTGCCTGCACTCAAGACCTTTAACTAGCTGAAAACATTTGGTGCATCATGGAACTATGACAAAGAAGACCCAGGACAGCTGAGCAGCTGGAATCCCATATCAGACAAGAATGGGACAACATTCTTCTCACAAAGGTCCAGTGACTGGTCTTCTCAGTTCTCAGATGTTCCCTGTTAAAAGAAGAGGGGATGCTACACAGTTGTAAACATGGCCCTGTCCCAACTTTATTGAGAGTGTTGCTACCATCATAATCAAGATGAGCTAAAATTTTCGCGAAATAGTAAAATGTATCACTTTTCATTTTCTTTTGTGAAAAAAATATTGTTTGGAGATTTGCAAATCATTGCATTGTGCCTTTGTGTTGCGTTTATATTTTAAACAGCATCCCAACCCTTTTGGAACTGGGCTTGTACATTGTTTATATGTAAATATTTTAAAATATTTATTTTTTCTAATATTTATCAATAATCATATTTCTATACTTTTGCATCTGTTTTTTATTTTTTTTAATGTCCTTTGCACTTTATCTCACCAGGACTGCCTTATGGTCAGCTTAGCCTTGTCATTGTCTTTTTGTCCCTGTTTTAAAGTGTCCTCTGTTGCACTGTTTTTTCTTATTTTGCGCCATCCTCTGTGTCACTTAGGGCCCTATTACATTTAACAAGCTTATGCCGACGCATCCAAATTCCTCTAAAACGCTGGCATACGCAGAACAGTGATGTTAAATGGACGTAAACATAACATATAATATCAATGAATGCTAGCGTACCACCAGCATTTACAACTTGAAGCCCATTTATACCACTCCCCTTAAATGCGTCATATACGCAATTATTTGGCAGCTGTGTGTTAAAAATATGGTCAGTACAACTGGATCACGTCCAATACTTCTACAAACGTCAATATTCGTTGGAGGTATGTTTGATATATGTTACACATATGTTAAAAACATGTTACTCATAGGTTATTAATACATTTTGGGTATCCTAGACAATATCTCCACGTATTTTGACATATGAGTAACGTGAGTCTCCATATGCATTAAGTGCCTGCAACATATGGTCCTCGTATGTGGGATATATGAGCCATACGCTGGCAAACGTCTGAGATTTTGTGCATGCTCAAAATTTTCCCTCGACCTTGCCGTACTACCATGTATACCGGCGTATTTCAGCATGCTCTTACCTAATAGAAAACTTCCCTAGAACTTAATTGACGTTTGCCGGTGTAGTTGCAATTTTTTTCCTACATCGGCATACGCTTGTTAAATCGTCACGCTATGACAGAGGCTTTAGCTGTGTATGTACCACCATGGTGCTGGAGGAACATTATTTCATTTCACACATTACCCTTACATGCTTGAAATGAAAATTTAAAAACTGCTTGGCTTGACTTGACTTGACTTGACTTTTGGAGCCACCCTCAGGTGGCCACGAGAAGAACTGCATTTTCTGGCACTTAGATGTGTTGACTTAATTTTTGGGTAAAAGTCAATAATTAGATTTAGCTAAGCCATAACAGTGTCTCTTTTTAAACAAAAAAAGGTAAAACAGACATGAAAGAGTCGTTTCTGGTCTTAAGTCAGTTTTCATTAAATGCAGAGTTGCTGTTTGTGTTTGGCAGCGTATCAGTATATCCAGTTTGTTTGTAAAGGTGAACAGTGACTCATTTGGTGACATCAGTGCTGCAAACTAGCAGCCAGATGGTTCTGAGTTTCCCACTGTGTATCTGTATTTATAGACTCCCACACTCTTCTTCCCTGTAGATCCTGTAGAACTAAGAATTATTCAAGTATTTCATTTTTAAACACTTTTCATTCATGAGTTTAATTCATTTAGGTTGTAAAATCATGATGCAGTTTTATCAAAGTATATTTGTGCCTTCTACAGCACTGTAATAATTTAATGCAGGAAGTGATGCTGTAGAAACTGTCTCCGTCGACAAGTTCAGACTGCTTATGTAATAACCCATTAAGAATGAGGCGTTGCAGAGAGACGACTGGTGAATGATTAGCGTGCAGCCATCTGCCCTCTGCTAAGGAGGAACTGAGAGGAAATTCAATTGAAGATGAGATTTCCACCGTTAGAGAGAAGATCTGGAGGCGTGGAGAAAATGGCGTGTCAGGTTCACACATATATACTGTAGAAATTGATTGTAATAGGCGGACAGGGGAAAAGGGAAATTTACATCTTAATTTTTTAAGTCATTGTTATGGTAAAATTGATGTTAGAATTCTCCTGAAATCATAAAATCATACAGACATTATAAAAACCTCCCTTTTGCTTTGGTAAATAATATAATTGTCTGCTCCTGTCACGATTACTAGCTTTTTTTTTTTTAAATTTTCATCTGATCATGTTGATTATTGCGATGTTTCATGCTCAGATTTATATTATGGGGCTTTTTTTGTAAATAAGTATCCATTTGCAGCAGATGAATTTAAGGAGAAACAAAAGCAATTTAAAAAATGAAAATCAATTTAAATATGCTGGTTTTGGGCCACACCTTTTAATTACTGAATTAAGGTGTTTCATTCAGTCCCATTGCCACATGTGTGTAAAATCAAGCAGCTAGCTATGCAGTTTGCCTTTACAAACGTTTGTGAAAGAATGGGTCATTCTGAAGTGCTCACTGAATTCCAGCGTGGTACTCTAAGAGGATGCCACTGAGGTAACAAGTCAGTTTGTGTAATTTCTTCCCTTGTAAATTTTCCACCATCAACTGTAAGTGGTATTATTGCAAAGTGGAATAATTTAGGAACCACAGCAACTCAGACCATGTAAGGTCACAGAGTGGGGTGACCAGACGTCCCTCTTTATGTGGGACTCCGTAGCATTTTTATCCCTCGTCTCCCTGGCCCACATCTTAAGAAAATGCCCCACATTTTGACTTGCTCTGCAGAACAGGTGGGTTTTACCCGATGTATGTGAAGAAAGCAGGGAAGCTGTTTTATCTAATACTATGCCCAGTTACAAGTTACAAGTCCCCAGAAAGGCACGAGCGTTGAGGATTTTTTGGTGAATATAATGGAAACTACCACAGAGGAAATGAAGTGGCAGTGTTTACTGAGAAACTGAGTTTTTGTCTTTTGAGCTCACACCAGGGAAATATGGCATGAAGTGATGCTGCATATGTGTGTTGTGATTGGCCAAAAATTGCTAAAATTATCAGCTATGGTACAAACATGCATGCCAGTCTATGGCTGCATCCTTGCTGAAACCCAGAGCTGTTTACTAGGCAGAACAGCAGCTGAAATAAAAGAGAATAAAGGAGTATATAAAGACTGAGGAACCAAACCGTAACCGTAAATGCCAATCCAATAACCAGCATATGTTATTTTATTTGTATTTTTAAGCTAGATATGAAAATTTCAGACTACCTCCCACCGTTGCTAAGCATTGTGTGCCACGCCGTCCTAAACAAACAGTGTTTGCCCCCAAATTTAGTTTGTTGGGACCTTGTCACCCTACCATGTGCTGAGGCACATAGTGGGTAAAAGTCACCGAAGCTATGCTGACTGCAGAGAACCAGACTTCCTCTGGCATTGACATCAACACAAAATCTGTGTTTCAGGAGCTTCTTTGCATGGGTTTCCATGACTGAGCAGCTGCATGCGAGCCTTACATCACCAAACACAATGCCAAGCATCAGATAGAGTGGCATAAAGCATGCTGCCATAGGACTCTGGAGTAGTTTAAACATGTTCAGTGAAGTGTTGAATCACACTTCTCTATCTGGCAGTCTGGTGGATGAGTCTGGGTTTGGTGAATGCCAGGAGAACGTAACCTGCCTGACTGCACGATGCCAATTTTGAACTTTGGTGGAGGAGTGATAATGCTATGGGGTTGTTTTTCTGGGGTTGCCTGGGCCCCTTAGTTCCAGTGAAGGGAAATCTTAATGCTTCAATTTACCAAGACGTTTTGAAAAATTCCAACTTTGTGGGAGTAGTTGGAAGAAAGCCTGTTCCTGTTCCAGGATGGCTGTGCCCCAGTGCACAAAGCAGACTCTATAAAGGCATGGTTGAGTGAGTTTAGTGTGGAAGAACTTGCCTACACTGGCCTACACAGAGCCCTGACCTCAACCCCATCCAACAGCTTTGGAATATACTAGAACAGAGATTGCCAGCCAGGCCCCCTCCTCCAACATCAGTGTCTGACCTCACAAATGCTCTTTCGGATAAATAGAAAACAGTTTCCACAGACACACTCCAAAATCTTCCAAAAGAGTGAAAGCTGTCATTAGCTGCAAAGGGAGGACCAACTCCATATTAATGCTTATGGATTCAGAATGGGATGTCATAAAATCTCCTGTAGGTTTTAAGGAGTCAGTGGCCCAGTACTTTTATCCATATAGTGTGGTTGAATAAAAGCATAGTAAAACCCTCACTTGATCTTCAGGGTCCCCCACTCACCAAATCCCACTTTTACCCCTGAAAATCTTTGTAAACTGTACCACAATATTACCGACTGCCAAGTTTAACCTGCACTTCTTAACTTCAAGTTAATTAAATGTCACAGGTTGAGCAGTCCTTACTTTTGAAAACAATCTCTCAACTTCCTTTCATATGCTTAAGATAAGTATAGCAACCGTACCATTTACACAGGGATGAGAGGAAATAAAGGATGTATTGAGCATGCTGGTTTCAGTGAATATCTCCATTGCATCAACTGGAAACGGTGCCAGGCTGCAGCACATGATATTATCCTGTTTAATTTCCCCTTCAGATTTAATTTATAATTAACTGAACATGCAGGAACAAGCTGTCAAGAAGATGCACAGAAGAACTCTAATAATCAGGCACAATGAGATTAAAAAAGGCTAAGTAGCTTACTGTCTGTGTCTGTTCAGAGCAAAGACCATCAAGAACACGGTGTCTGTGAACCTGGAGCTGACAGCCGAAGAGTGGAAGAAGAAATACGAGAAGGAGAAGGAGAAGAACAAGAGCCTGAAGAGCATCATCCAGAGGCTGGAGGCTGAACTCAACCGCTGGAGGAACGGTGAGTAAAACTGAATGTGTGAATTCCTGAAATGGTGTCATCTTGTGATATCCCTACATTATTGCTGCAACTTACTGCATCAGTGCTTCATATGCACTAATTTCTAGAAAGCGTCCTTCACAGGGAACCTATTTGCAAAGTTGTTGAATGGTAGGAATTACTACACTGTGACAAATCAAAGGCTTTGATTAAGAGTGAGGAGTTTGCCAGGCAAGCTAAAGATCCTATCAGAGCAAAACTTCAAAATTTCTCTAGATCTGAACCAGAGGCAGCAAGACTGTTGGTTGGCTAGTGTGAAAATGTCTGATAAGGTGATGGAGGTAAATAAAATGCTAAAGGAGCTCTTTAAAGAAGCACCCCCAAAGGGTACTAATTTTTTTGCAGATTCATTGCTGCTAATGTGTGAGGTTTCTCCTGCTTTGCAAAGGTTCAAACTCCTCTCATCTTGGCTTCAGTTCACCTTTTCTGTGATCAAGTTGCCATCCAGTGACCATGAAGACGCTCATTAATCCAATTCACCTTTAATTTATGCAGGATTTTCCTTTTACCTGACACCAACCTGGACATACTTTGATGGAAGGGTTTAAATCACAGCCTTCATGGAATGCTTATTAAAATTAGAAGAACAGTGGTGTTCTCCCTCTGGGTTGTGGGTTTGCCCGAAGAGAGCGAGTTCAAGCATCTCAGAATCTTGTTCATGAACCATCAGTCTGATGCTGCACCATTTGTGGTGAAGCGAGAGCTGAGTCAGAGATTGATCCACAGTGGTCGTGATGGTGGAGACCAAAAGAACACATTTGAGGATGCAGGCAGTTTAGTGAATTGAGAATTTGACTGCGCTTGCACTAGACTCCTTTACAGCGTCACTCCTGATGTTTGCCGCATTGAAACTTCAAATGTCCAGGAGCTGAACTACAAAATTCAAATCTTACTTCACAACAACAAACGCTTCTTATCGTATATTTTATACAGGTCATATACCCAAGAAACAGGAACACATATAGCCAGATTTACTCATAGTCTACACCAGCGCAGAACCCTGTTTAAAAAGCTTCTGTCTGCAGTTACTGATTAGGCGCAGTGTCGGTTTTGCAGCTGAAAGGCGTGGACAGGAGTGTGCAGCTGGTTTTGTTGCATATGTATTTGTACCCTTTTAGAGGACAACATTTTAAAAATATGTAAATAAATCACACAAATGTGATTTATCAAGGTTTGCAGGATGGAATTTACTTTGCTTTAATGCCAAAAAACGCATGCCTTATTTCATGCCTGATATAGTTGTGATGGTTGCTTCTAGGACTGTTGGTTTATTTGGAATGAGAGAGGGAGATGTTGTCAAAAAGAGTGCATAATTGGCACTTTGGGTGGATGATTCAAAGCATTGGCTCTGTCCTGGAACTCTTCATTCAGTCCTCAACCTGCACATACAGAGCTGAGTTCCACATATTTCTGCTCCTCAATAATACTAGGGTTTTACTGAAACAGGTCACACGGGGATTAGCACCATTACCTCACAGCAATAAGGTCCTGGGTTCAAATCCACTGGCCACTGGGGTTTGCATGTTCTCCCCGTGGCTGCCTGAGTTCTCTCCAGGTACTCCGGCTTCCTCCTATAGTCCAAAGGCATGCATAGGGTTAGGTTAATTTGTCATTCTGAATTGTTTGTAGGCGTGAATGGTTGTCCGTCTCTCTGTGTTGGCCCTGCGATAGAATGGCATTTTTAGCCCCGATTCTTTTATTGGAAGCCCAAGAACAGACCAGAGGAATCTTTCATTCATATAAAAACATTTATTGTTGTCACAGGTAAAGTATAGCAGCGCTGGGCTCAATTTGACAAAGCTCTCGCAGGAACTTGGCCAGAATGAGCCCAGATCACAGGAATCAGTTCACATTTATCTTCTGGGGCTGGGCTTTGCCCTGTGCTGAGGTGAATTCACACGAAACTGTTTGTAATTGGCCACCTGTTATTGACGTGGACAGGCTAAACACTGTCCAAAACAGTGTGATAATCAATGTGTATGAGTGTTGATTTCAGGTGCCTATCTAACACAACAAAAATAACCAATAAAAATATAGCCTGTCTTTCAGCATACAGAAACCAGTCCTGGCTGGTTATGTTGTCTTATAATTTGAATAAACAAGGTCATAACTTATACACAGTGAACTCTGTGAAAGATAAGAACAAAAACAAGATTTTGTACTCTGAGAAAATACATGATGTTCCAAAACAAGGTCGATTATGAAGGCACAGAATGGGTTTCAGAGTGTGAGAAACTCAGAGGAAAGATGCCTGATTTCCAAATACAAAAGTAATCCCAACAGCATCCTGTCCAGGGTGAATCCCACCTCTCCTCCCTATGACAGCTGGGATGGGCTCCAGCTCCCAGCATCCCCAGTTTGGATAAGTGGAAGAAAATGGATGGATGGATGAATTTTGATGAAACAGAGCAAAAACCAACCTGAACGGCATGCAAACACAGAATGATCTGTTAGTAACTATGTTAGTGTGTTAGAATAATGACTGTGACCGTATCTTCATTAAACACATAGAGGGCTTGGGGTCTGAACAATGTTCTGTGTTCTTCTACACATTGTACAGGACAGCTGTTCCTCACAGATTTAAGGTTTATATGGTGGAATAGTTTGTAATAAAGCAGCTGTCCTCTGGATGAACCCTGTGCTCTACCTGAGTCTCAGTCCTCAGCACCTCACACACAGTCCCCAGAAATTTCTAACAGAACAGTTCTCCCTTATATCAGAAACATATGGATTCTCTGTCACCCTCCTCTAATTTATCTGCAGAGAAAAAACCACAAGTAAATCCTGCACTTGCCCCATCAGATCTGCACGTTTTTCACGCCACTAATTTGCACTGCTCTTGGTAAAACTGAAATAAACAGGCTGCGTCTTTGTATATAACACTGTCAGTAGATGCCGTTTTAACCGTCTTATTGTTAAAAATTTAAAATACATCAGCAGGTTGTGGCATTAAACAGAAAACACACTTTTAATTTGCATTTGCACATCAGCCCCACTTTACCACTTTTATCTCCTCTCCTTTCATAAAGGAGAATTGGGACGGCTTCTAATACGGCTGCCACACAGGTCATTTCACTCAGTTAGGAACCTTCCTAAGTGAAATTGACTGCTGGAACGCGCCCATGCTGTATTGGATTGAGATCCGCTGACTGTGAAGGCCATTTGAGTACAGTGAACTTACTGTCATGAAACCAGTTGTGACATGGTGTGTTATCCTGCTGGAAGCAGCAGTCAGAAGATGGGTACACCATGGCCATAAAGGAATGGCACTGTTATATCTGACAACCAGCATTTAACCGAGGTGATTAAAATATGACTAATAATCACAGTCAGTGACCTCTGGAAATTAGACATAATTATGTAATAATTTGTCCAGTTCGTCCTGCATTGCCCTGACTCTAACATCATGCATGCTTAGATTCTGTTCGAACACACCGCTGAAGGACATCATACTGCCTGTTGTTATCTCTACACCACACTTCCTTCCTCTCTGCTGAGACTGCGGGGTCTCCTTCACAGCATCCCTGCCCTTTTTTTCCTCTCTGTTGCATAGTAACCGCTAACACCCCGCCTCCACCTCTTGGTCCTCTCCCTGCTTTAATGTCTCTCTAGCTTCACTCGCTCTCTTTCTGTAGTGATTGTTGCTTTATTATGCTGATTTCCCCTGGGGATGCTGATAACACTCCCCCGCCTTAGAATCGTATCAGCTCAGCTGCAGCCTCTAAAGCCTCCTCACATGTAAATGTAGCACACACACACATACACACACACACAAACACACACGCTCGCACGTGTTGTGCTGACACGGTGTTTCTGCTTTGAGTCAGCCCGCTGGCTTCTTGCCGAGCTGTTCAAAAGGAAGCAGCTCCCCACCTTTTGTCTTGTCCTCTGCTCCATCTTCTCATTAACTGCTGGCTTTCAGCTAGAAAATCAGGGATTATAGACACACTGGCGATTCATTTTGCTGTGCTGTATGTGCAGGACAGGTTCTCCTCATTCCTCTAAAGAAAAATCACTAGAATTGTAAGAACAGAAATTAAGTCGGGTTTTATTTTATTTAAGCTCAAGATACATTTTTCTTCATCAAATGGCCAGAAATAACAAGGAAATGCAAAGACTCCTGTTAAATAAGCTAATACACAGTCATCGCTTTAACTACAGTGCTGTGCAAAAGTCTTGAGCTACCCCTCATTTCTTTATATGTTGTGAGGAAATAGGTGCAATGATTTACTGATGCGTGTGCAAACAAAAAATCTGCCGTACGTAGTTTTAGAGGCCTGCCACTTCTTTTGTCCTTCACTCGTTCCTCCAGTTTTTTTAAGGACACACTGCACACTATGCCATGGATGTAGTGAAGGAGGACATGCAGAGGGGTTGGATGCAAGGGATAGGGTGAGATAGAGGCAGATGATCGGCTTTGTGTTTTGATTCACAGGTCAGTGTTAAGTGGCCTAACAAACAAAAAACATTGCTCTGAAAATGGTCGAATACAAAGACATGACTGAAAATGAGTGAAAAAGCAGCCAATGTCAAAGGGAAAGTTTGAAAGACCTTCAGAAAGCCTGGAGAATTATTGCTCAAGACCACTTTAAAGACTAGCTCCTCGCAGTTGCCATGCAATTACTAAAGGTATGTCCCCAAAAAGCTCCAATTTCTTCATGAATGCTGACTTGATATGATGTGAGGCTAGATGCCACAGTCAGTTTGTTAATTTTTTTCTTTTTTTAATGCAGATTTAAGAAGGCTCTTGTGCAGCAGCGAAGTTGATTCCAGAATATCACTGAAAATTTTGTCCTGATTATAGCTGTGTCGACAGCAGACGCCAGTGGCCCAAGGCCATGAAAGTATATGATCCCATGATCGGTTTGCTTTTTGTTTTGAGCGGCTCACACAAATAGTAGAGGTGACTAAAAATGTAAAAAGTTTGCAGAAAATGCTACCTGGCGGCCAGTCCATATTTTCAGAATAGTTGCAGAGCTGATCAGCTCCTGATCTCTGTGCCAAAATTCAAAATCCTGCATCAGATAGTTTGTGCGTGATTGCGCTAACATGAAGAAGTTGCGGTGGTGGTGGTGGCGGCAGTGGTTGCATTTTGTCACCATGAAAGCATATAATCCCATAATCAGTTTGGTTTTGTTTTGTGCAGATTGAGCAAATAGTCACAGATATATGGCTGAAAATTAATTTTTTAAATATAAAACGCCACCTAGTGGCAAATTTCCAAATGGCTGAAAAGCTTATCAGCTCCAGATCTCATGAAGGTCTATCACTATGCCAAAATTAAAACTGTGCATCAAATAGTTATTGGGCTGTCGTGATGACACAAATTATTTGTGGTGGCGGCGGTGCCGATGATTCCACGATATCCCTGCTTTTCTGAGATATAATTACAAGAAAGCCAATCTATAAAGAAATGACAGGTTGCTCAGGACTTTTGCGCAGTACTGTATTATAGCACCAGAACACAGTTTGGCATCTAGGCTCCCGTATCATTGTTCCCTACAAATGTGAGACACATTGCAGAGTGATCGTGAACGTACCCTCTAATGGTGGAGGGGTTGAAATGGTGCTTAGTGATGCATGGTAACAGTGACATGTCAGAGGGAAGTTTTGCAGCTTAGATAGTCTAACAGATTGGGAGGGAGTAGGTAAATCTGGGTTTTGTACCAGGCTAAAAACTTGTTTTGTGTTTATTTATGTAACTTCATGGCTGCTTTTTCTGGTGTCTAATAAATAAACTGTAAATAAAATATGGATGTAGCTTCTGGGTCTGTGAAGTAAAACTAATGCACATGAACTGAGAAACCTGCATTCTCTCTAATAGTCAGCAGGGGGTGACTAATTGACCCTGCTTATCACTTCATCAGAATCAGAATACTTTAATGCCAGGCGGGGAATTGCACTGGCCTCAGTAAACACTTTCCTGATGAGTTTATTGTTTCAGTCCCTGGTTTCAGGTCTTATGTAATTCAACATGGGGTTCACTTTTTAAATTATGGTCCCATTTGGAGTGAAATGGACGATAAAACAGCGCATGCTTTAGGGCATTCCTACCTTGTGATTGACAAGTTGCTACAGTTTGAGCTTGAGGTTACTGGTGTGGTAAAAGATTATATATGATATGATACAGTGAGACATGACATGACGATGATGCTTTACAATAAAATGCAGCTCAGAGCAGTACAGCACTAAACCATATGGCATAATATAAGCATTTAAAATGCTGTCACACAACATATGCTTATGTCAGGAACAAATGAGTAGAAGATTTAACAGATGAGTTTGTATCACAGGGGAGAATGTTCCTGAGGAGGAGCAGCTGAGCTCTAAAGATCAGAGGAACGTCGAGCCATATGACAATACTCCCATCATCGACAACCTGCTGCCGGCCGGAGGAGGCGTCTCTGTCTCTGGCGACGAGAGGAGCAAATATGAGGAGGACATCAGCAACCTGTACAAACAGCTGGACGACAAGGTGAGACTGAGGAAGAGACCGACGCTCTTCCTCCAGTCATTATTTATTCACATTTACCTGACAGAAGCGTTTCAGTTAGGTTGCTTTACGTGCTTCCATTGTGTTCAGTGTTTAAAAAAAGCATAGCATCACATTTCATCATTGTGTAGATGATAATCAGGTATATCTGCCACTGAAATGCAACACCAAAACTCCTGCAGAGGCCTTTCTGGCCTGCCTGGAAGATGTCAAGACGTGGATGGATTCAAATTTTCTTGATTTAGATGTACAGAAGGCAGAAGTCATCCTGTTTGGAACCCCTGACCTCCACGACCTCGGCCCTTTAAGGACTTATATAAAACCCTTTGCAAGGAACCTGGGAGTGCTTTTTGACAGCATCTTAATGTGTAATAAACACACAAATGCTTGTTGTTAATACTGTACTAACTGTTTTCATCTTCGGGCACTTGCAAAGGTTCTCCATGCTTTCATCCCATTTCACCTTGACTTTGTAACAACTTTTAGTCAGGTGTCAGTCTGTCGTTGGTTGGTCAGTGGCAGGTTCAAAACGCTGCAGCGCAGCTCTTAACTGGCAAACGCAAATGAGACCACGTATCACCGATATAGTTGTCACTGTATGGATTGGTGCCTCCTTACCTCTTTGATCTTTTAACTCTGCACACGCAATTTAGATCGCTGAGGTCTTTGGAGCTAATTTTGATTAAAGTGCTCCGAAGTCCAGATTAAAACCAAAAGGAGATTGGGCAGTAGTTGCTCCTAAGTTGTGGAACAATATGAGGACCTCTCCAATATTAGACACTGTTAAAACCTGTTTGAGAACCCATTTCTGAGGGGAGAGGATGCAAGGGATAGGGTGAGATGGAGACACAAGATCTGCTGTGACGACCCCTAACGGGATCAGCCAGAAGAAGAAGGTTCTTTGGCTTTTAAACGAGACTGAGTTCTCATTACCTTTTACACATGTTGTTTTATTCATTTTTTTAATGTTTCTAATCGGTTATATTATCTGGTATAATTTTATTCCCTTGGCTGTGCAGCAGATGTGTTTATAATTAAACTTGACTAGACTGGACTCAAAACTCTTTATGTATCGTATACTGGGTCTTAGTGCAGCCCCTCAGTTCAACCTCTGTTTGAAACAAACTGCTTTAGCTCCTCCCCCTTTATGCCAACTTTTTCTGATTGGCTGCTCCTCCCCACAAGAGATTTGAACAGCAGATGGGAGTATTTTAGGAGTATCCCCTCTCTATGACATCATACACTCCCGACAGTAGAAAAACCTATCTTTAACACTGGCCATGTTTAATATGAACATCCATGTTTGTAGCAGGATATATATTACAGAACATGAGGAAAAGCATAATAGATCCCCTTTAAACCTAAATCGAGCTGGAAATATCAGTTTAAAAGCTATAATGTCCTGAAACCCTTTTTTTTGTAATACTGGCAGGATGATGAAATTAACCAGCACAGTCAGCTGGCTGAGAAACTCAAGGAGCAGATGTTGGATCAAGAAGAGGTTTGTTTTCTCTCTCATGAAAGTTAAATATCATTAAAACTGATTTCATTCTTTAATAGTGCGACACGTCTGCAAATTTCCTCCGACACACGTCTTTTTGCCTGTACAGCTGCTGGCATCGACACGGCGCGACTACGAGAAGATCCAGGAGGAGCTGTGCCGACTGCAGACAGAGAATGAACTGGCCAAGGAAGAGGTGAAGGAGGTGCTGCAGGCCCTGGAGGAGCTGGCTGTCAACTACGACCAGAAGAGCCAAGAGGTGGAGGAGCGAGACCAAGCCAATGTGCAGCTGACTGAGGAGCTGCAACACAAATCGGTGGGTCATGACGGAGTCTGAGTAGCTTCAGTTTATTACTCAGAAAAGCCCAATCTGTATAAAGAAATAAAACTAGCTGTATATTGATAATCTTGCAGAACAAGTAGTTTACACAAATAAAAATCATCCATAGGCGTTGCTGTCGGTGGTTCAGAGGGAGCTGGGTCAGCTGCAGGAGCTGAACGGCCTGCAGAGGAAGCGAGCCGCCGAGGTCCTCAACCTGCTGTTGAGGGACCTCAGCGAAATTGGCGCCATCATCGGCACCAGTGACGTCAAGACCGCTACAGTGAGGATGCACATGCACACTCCACACGAAACCCGACTTTACAAAAAAATAATGCACAAACCTTTAACCCATCTCTGTTCTCAGTCCTCAGAGATGAAGGGGAATGGCTCAGCGGTGGAGGAGGAGTTTACTGTTGCTCGCCTCTACATTAGCAAAATGAAGTCAGAGGTTAAGTCTCTGGTCAACCGCAGCAAGCAGCTGGAGAGCGCTCAGGCCGATGCCCACCGCAAGATCCAGGCCAATGAGAAGGAGCTGGCGTCGTGTCAGCTGCTTGTCTCTCAGGTAAGCATCATGTAACACTGCTAAGCATGTTCTCTGGGTTTTGGAGATAACTTTCCCTAACGTGTTGCTGTCCCTGCAGCATCAGGCCAAGATCAAGTCTCTGACTGACTACATGCAGAACATGGAGCAGAAGAAGAGGCAGCTGGAGGAGAGTCAGGACGCTCTGACTGAAGAGCTCGCCAAACTGCACGCTCAGGGTCAGTCTAAAAAACCTCCACAAACCCTTTAAAACCAGACTAGAGATAGGAAGAGTAATCCTGATAATCCAGAACAGTGATATATGATGGTAGAGTTACTGAATATTTAATGTTTGATCCCAGCCCTTGCCTATCATTGTTTTAGAAATGCGATTAAAAAGGTGTTCCTAATGTGGATGAACTCTTTAGATAACAAGAGCTATTTTGTGTTTAGAGAAAATACACGAAGAGAAGGAGAAGGAGGACATCAGCAGACTGGATGGAGATGAGGACATCAAGGTAAAAAAAAAGTTACAGTCTGTTCACAGCTCAAAATGGGATTTGGAAAAATACAACCTGATGGCTCGAACCCTTCACGCGAGCATTTCAGTCTGGCCTATGACATCCTAAATGGAAAGCTAAACAACCCCCCGTATGCACTGGGCTCACCCACGCTTTCCTAAATGTATTAATAAATCATTCCATATATACTTTGTGAGAATAAATATAGGAACACAATGAGCTGACTCTCTACTGAGCTTCTCATCTCTTGGGCAGACTCAAACTCCACCGTCTAGGACCGCAGCTGGTGATGGTAGCCCTTGTTCTGCTCGAACCAGTTCGTCACCTGCTTCAGGTTCTGGTTAAAGTGGACTTTCAGCTCATAGCAAATTGTCACCAGCTGCAGTCTCCAGCCCAGTACCTAGGGACAGCTAGAATAGTGACCAACATTTTAGCAGTGACTGAACTTTCAAAAAAGGAGCAAGGGGATGGTTCACTATGAAAATAATCATGTTGCTGTTTCAAATGGATGAAAAAAAATTTCTAAATGTATCTGTCAAAATAAGCCTGTGTGGAAAAACACTATGTAGCTTTCCTTCATTTAGTGGTGCAGGTCTGTGTTGTGATGATATTAATGCTTGCAGCCATAGTTGAGGGTAGGAATGTAGATTTAGCAGTAAATTAAAAGTTTCACTTTCACGCTCAGCTCTCTCACCACAGCAGAACAGAGTGCGCATCACTGCCAACGCTGCACCAACCTGTCCATCAATCTCCTGATCCTTTCTTCCCTTGCTCCCTGAGCAAGACCCCAAGATACTTAAACCCCTCCTTTTGAGGTAGCAACTATTTCCAGATCCAGGCACGCCATCCTTTTCAAGAACCAAGGGCTCATATTTGGACATGGTAATTCTCCTGGCAGCTCGATGAAGCCAATAAGACTACATCATCTGCAAAAAGCAGAGATAAGATCCCGAGACCACTGAACGAACCATAATAACAACTGGGGCAAAATCAGTATAAAGTGCCTCTTGGTTTCCTAATCAGAATCACTTATTTAGAATGAACATATTGCAAAAATAATGACATTCTGAGGTTTTAGTGTAAATGGAATGTATTTCCTCATTTCACACCATGTTCTCTGATTGGATGAAAGTGAGTTTGGCATGTCCCACATGCTCCACTGCTGACTTCAATGGGTGGGGTGGTTAAGTGACACAAAATGAAAATACTTTTTATATGTTCTTTTTATTCTTAATATGTTCTTTGATGAAACAAGTTATTTTTATCATTTTTATTAAATATTTTGTATGTCTTCCTCAAATTAGTGTCCACCCTGTTTCTTTGGGCTAAATTCCTCTATTAAGATCCAGCTAGTAATAATTAAGGTGAGCTGTCATCAGAGTCTAACATACATCTTTATGCATTGATAGTGTAAAATCATCCCAGGAAAATAATTATTTTGTTTTTGTTCACTTCAAAAAACAATATTTAAGTTCCCATGGAGCAAGTCCCCCTGTAGATTACCACTAGATGTAACCCGTAACGTAAAACTAATAATGAAGTACAGAGGAAGAAGAGGAAGCAGCAAGAAAAGACACATTCACTCTGCAAATGTGGAAAAGTACGCAATGTCCCTGTCTTGCTAAAGGTTGGCTATTATGCCCAATGTTAGCTTGTATGAGCATCAGCATAAGCTAGCTAGTGTTGAGCGTAAAATGCTACTACAATCCAGAGCAGCTATCATTATATATCAGCAGGCCCAAACTAAACGTGAATTTATTCATAGTTTTCTGCGGTCATCCAGGGAGAAAATATGCAGAATTCTGCAGTGTTTTTGTACTTGTTACATTATCATTAATTATTTAAAAAATATCATAATCATTATTTCCTAAACAAATATGTTTATTTTTATACAATAATATATATATATATATATATATATATATATATATATATATATATATATACATACATACATACACACACATATATTTTCCCATCCTTTTCTCGGAATTGGGGCGTAACAATTA